>BMAW01120656.1:0-18327 GCA_019974015.1 Nephila pilipes | reverse complement strand
AAGAAAGAAAAAAAAATAACTGAAAGAAAGAAAAAAAAAATAACTGATTAAAGAGGAGTTATGTTTAATTTTTTTTCTGTTATTTTGTTTGAGATAAGAAGTTTCTGAAACTTAAAGCATTGTTATGTTTTTATCATTTTTAAATCTTGACATTTATATGAAACATTTATTTTAAACATTTTAAAAGTTTTTTATGTCTTGATACTCATATATATAGTTTCAAATGCATGTTAATTTCAGTCAGTTATTCTAGCAATATGGTGTAATTAATAATTATCCTTTAAAATGTAGTACAAATTAGTTACTGAAAGCTAATAGCATGCATAAATATTTAAAAACATTGTATGTAGTAAATATTATGTTAAAAGGGCATTTTTATAATTTTAATGTTTTTTATTAACATATCAGTTTTTTTTTTAAAAAAATGCAAATGTTTTCAGTTGAAACTCAGAATATGGCATGTTATCATTTTTATAAGTGAAATATATTTAATATGATCAATCTTAATATTAAAGACAAAATTTTTTCTTCATTCTCTATGAAACCAATTATTTTTATTAATGTTTAGAAATAAGGTATAACTCAAAATCAAAAATCAGTTATATAGAAACATTTTTTATCAGATCTAATTCTCCAATGTAATAAATACTAAACAAACTCGTACTTTTATTTTGTACATATATGTAATTGGAATATATCCCAAGTTAAGAAAATCGATGTAGTTCTCATAATATAACTGTTTATTTTGGTTTGAATTACTTTTAAGAGAGGGAATACATAAATGTTTCTCACACACTATCAATTTAAGTTTATATTGCATTTCTCCCTAATTTATTTATTTACTTTTCGTATATGGATTTACTATCAATATGATAATAAAAGTGAATCTCGTATAAAATGAAAGATGAATATAAATTAAATATGTAGTTACTTAGCGGTTATTGTTGGAATATACAAAATTTATATAATTAGCAAATTATGTATAAAAAATTAACCAATGTACATACAAAAGTTACTTAAAAATTAAATTTAACAGTTTTAATATAATACTCACTGCCTTTCTAAAATTAAACCAAATGATAATTTTATGTTTCATATTTACATAATATTTTAATTAATTGTTAAATTCGAATAAATGAGCTTAAGTCTAATTTAATCAATTTACACATGGTTAGTCTCTGAACTTGTCATAAGGTAAATACAGGGTTAAACATACTCATTCGATTCCATTGTTTTTAATTTTTCTGGCAGCTTAATGCATCTACAAGGGATTATAACATATTTTAAATTAAAATCCTCATGCATGATTTTTCTTCTAGTGCTTGCAATTTCAGAACATGAATAACCAAATGACTTCCTTGGTAGATTCTTTGTTTTATAAATTAAAGAATGTAATATAAAAGAAGTATATTATTTCTTTATACAAGAGAAAGAAAAATAAATCGTTTTACTCTTTGACTGAAAGCAACTTAAGCCAATTTATAATTTGATGTAAGCGATATAAAAGAGAAATTTTAACAATAGCAATAAATTTAAGTAAAACTACAGCTGCTTTAAAATATTTAATTATTTTGTTATTCAATTATAAATTAAATATAACTAATTTAATTGTACACACAGAAATTCAAGAGCTAAATATAGATTGTTTTACAGAAGTGATTTGTAACAGGGCAAAATATTAAATCTGCATAAATATTAAAAAATATAACTATTTTTTTATTAAAAAATATTTGTTTTCATATTGTATATTTAGAAAAATATATAATAAATTAATAATAATTTACGCTATTCAATATTTAATTTTTAATTAAATAACTAAAGAATGGCTAAACGATTAATTAAATTTTGGGTTCTGAAATAGCAGTGTTTTATTTCTTTTTTAAGTTATTTATAAAATAGCTCTTAAGCCATTTTCAATAGCTATTTGACATTTGCTGCGCTTTATTGGAACATACTACTTCAAGGGCAAACATACCAGCTTTCTTATTTTAAGTATTTAACAAATAACATTTTTGCTCATTTGTCAGATGAAATAATTTTAATTATATTACTGACAATCAAAATTATTGAATGACTCAAGGATGTTAGATAATTATGTTGTTATTTGTATGAAACATTATTCCTTAACGTGAATAGTAATAAAATCATTTACTGACCAGTTTAAAAAACATAAACCTTCTGAAGTTTTCTCGAAGAAGCATGTTATGTTGAATATCATGCTAGACAGGAATTAATCAGTAAACTTTTATTTTTATGAGCAAAATAATGATACTTCTGCTGTAATATCTCAGACAGAAATGAACTCATAGGTGCACACAAGACAAAAGATGCACTTCAAAGCTTACGTGACTCACGAAATTAGGCAATTTTGATAACGTTTTCTGTGGGCACGTGTGTATCATTTCAGTTACAATGTTTCTAAACATAAGAAATTTAATCTTGAAAAAAGGTTTTCCTTCCAGTATATCAATGTCACTAAAAGAACAATATTACCGATTGCCAATTTGTTATAAATTTCAATATTGTAAGCTTAAAACAGCAAATTTAATGGATATAATAATAGGGAAATATTATGTTTTGATTTATTACTTTAACTTATTTCAATTATATTAACTATCACAGTCATCATATACCAGTCAAATCATAATGAAAGGCAAATAGCAGTAGATGTAGGATTAGAATGTCTGTAATCATATTTCTAAAAAAAAAATATTTAAAATGAGTAACCACCAAAGCTTAGATAATGAAATGAGACGGCAAATTGTTTAGGGAATTATGGCAAGAAAATATGAATAGCTATTTGTAGGGAATTAAATGAAACTTTCAAAGTTATATGTAGCTTACGTAGACAGTTTAATGAGACCAGAAGCTTAGAAACAAGACAGAATAATGTCGACCAAGAGCCTCGATGACCAGTAAGGTACATATTTGTTCCTTTACCACGATACAATAAGAACACATCAATTTCTTTCAATTTCTTCTAGCTTCTTGTTGCCTCACACCCTCGAGTGATATCGTATCGTTTTCAGAATGGTCCATGAGAGAGATTTGTTTGCAAGAAGACATCTGTTTGCACCTTAGTCACATCTGCTCACAAATGATATCATTTAGCATATCATGATGACTAGTAGAAGTTGCATGCCATCATAAAACATTTCAGTTTGCTGAGATGACCTGTGATAAGCTAAAAAGTGGCACGATAGCATGCTAATTTATCAGGATTAAATCACGATGATCTGCGCATGCATGCTATTAACTGATGAGTTCAGATTTAGTAATACCAGATATATTTGACATACCATAATTTGGATGGAGCTTGATACTCTCTACATATCCTCTAATATTTGAGAAATAAATATATTTGGCAGCAAATATTTTTATGATTTGGGCGTCATCATGTTGACAGAGCGCACAATCTCCCTATCTTCGACTCATGATCTGTAACTACTAAGAGGTATGAGGACGAATAGTGGAGTCCTATGCTTTGTTTCTTTAGGATTTATTTGGCCCTAATTTAAAATCCATGTATGGCAACGTAATTCACGTATGATTTATCTGTCCAATGAATTTTTGGAAATGATTCATTGTCGTTGTATGGTACATATAAACAGAAACAATTCCCATCCTTATTATTTACAGCATGATAACCTAAAGTCAGTACTGTTGGAGGAATGGGACTGATTACCTCAGGAATTCATAAGCTATCTTATTTCAAACATGAACTCACATTTTGAAAGTGTTATTGTAAGAAGGGACCAACCCTTATATTAATTTTGTTTTTGTTCCATCTTGTAACTTAGTTTTTTAGATTTTCCATCGAAGATGAGCCGTTTACATTATCATATATGTGTACCATATTTCTTATATTTTATTTTGCTTTATATCAGCCTACGTGTATGCATAATTTCATTAAATATTTTTCAGAATTTCCACAGATAATTAACTAAAGGTGAAACTCTTAATTTCAAATGGTAATGTGAAACAGTCAATATATTTTTGCGATCGTATTTATTACCATCTATTTCTGAAAGAGAATTGTATCAATACTGTTATAAAAATTCATATACTTATGATATATTATATATCCGTCTCTAAAGTTAATTATATATTAAGAACAACTTTTGTTTGTATGTTAATTATCCCCTTTTTAATTCTTTATGTAAACTGAATTTTAATTAATGTACCATATCATGATTTATAGGGATTGTTAAGGAAATTTGTTGTCAGAAACCCATTGTACTGCAACGAATTGGTTGTCAGTTTGTGTTAAAAATGTGTTAAAATCTTGTGCATTAGTATGTTTTTTCATACTTCATATATTTTACTAATTTTTAAAATAAAAAAAAGGGTTTCTGAAAGCTATACCGAAAAATAAATGTACTGGCTCATAAAAAAATAAATAGGCTTTAAGCCAGAATTCAATTCCCATTTGCTACTTTTTATTTATAACTTTAGAAAAAATGCTGCATTCAAATGTCCATTTGTAACTCAGACTCAAAATCTATACCTTTTGCTATTCTGAATACATAATTCTTTTGCTGCAGTAAAAATTCAATCGTCTTGTTATCAGGAGGAAACAAAATTCTTGATTTCTCTTTATAATAATTTTTATAATGGGAGCTTTTTGCTTTATTTGAAGTTATCTTCACTTGTAAAATTGCATGTAACTGTACTGATAAAAAGAGTATGTAAATACAAATATAATCAGTCATTTAACAATTAATTTTTTTGCGACTTAACCATTTTAAAAAAAAAACTGCATATATCTGATTATTTTACAAAAGAAATGAAACTGAATGTTTTTCTTTAAGGAAAATTAGGTAAATTGTAGGAAATAATTTTATTGCCCAGGAATAGGAAACTGGCAGCCAGATAGCTCTACATAAATTTTCATATCCTGTCCAGCTGTCCACGATGATGTCTAAAATCGTTTTACATTATACATATAAGAAAAAAACTGTATAAATCATTTTTCACATAATATATTAAGAAATTTCTATGATTTATTGATGCTAAATTGTATGAACTTTGATATAATTAACTTAATCATTTCGTCCTTTAAGAGACATATTTACATATCATTCCTTCCTTGAGTACTATGATTACATCACAAATTGAACGACGACATTATTCTATTTACCATAAAATGACATATTTTTAATTTTTGTATTTACAAACATAGAAATTCTTATCTCCAGGTAAGATTGAAAATGAGAAAAAAAAAATGTTTCGATCAAAAACTAGAATTTTACTTGAAATACAGGAAAGAAAACCTTTCAGCTTACAATATCATAAATTTGTGTATCATGTGAATGTGGAAATCAGTGTAGTTATGTAATAGAATATTAAAATGTACAAGATAAATATAATTAGGAACGATACTAAGGCTACTTTCACTTAAGAAAAGAAAAAAAAAAAAATACCATTTTATATAAATTTACATTTCCCCCCATGTTGATCGTACAAATTAGAAAATGGCACATATCTGAAATGGAGATTATCATCCTTGATAAATGAATGCTTTGTAATAAATTTTACAGCTTTATAGCTAACTGTGTTTGTTTAGCTGCTTAGTCTTATCAACGTCGCATTAGAGGTAACATGATTGCTCTTGGTGGCGGCTATCGTAATTTCAAACTTCTGTCAAATGACAAGGATGACACCTCTTCTAACTATCACACCACACCAACGGGAGGACTTTCATTCTCTATAGATTTAACATGCATCAGTCTAAGTAACACAGTGGTCTTTAATGGCATCAAGGCTCGAGATACGATTCCATGAAAACAAACAGCCTCGTGTCCACGACTATGACAACTAGGCTATCGCGGCCGCCTTAGAATTTACATTAACAATTACCTAAACTGTTTTAACTTAGTTTTTAAAATAATTATTTGCAACTGCAATACTCTGTCCATTTAATTCTTGTAAAGAATGGTTTAAATTAATTTGATTCATTCCATAATAATCAAACTGTAATATTTTATTAATTAGCTAATAAATCTGTTATTCAATCATATTCTTTTCATAACATTCTAATAGCATACACAAACACGGCCATTTATAAAAGTTTTGCAAAAAAAAATAATATTTTTCATCAAGAACCTACCATATTTTTTCTTAAAATCTACTATGGATTGAATTCATGGCAATCATAATCTTTACAAGCTATATTTGATATTAATCTAAGCACTGACCACTTCTGTTTAATCATGTCTTTATCAGATTGTGTTTGTAGGGATCCCCAAATAGTCATATACTAACTTGGGAGTGTTTCCAGCTATCTATAATTAAGTGTTCTCTGAATAGTGCCTTCTTCAAAGACTCTTCAAGACAAGTTGACAGGAACTCTTTTTATCTCTTCTCGATCAATAGGAAACTAGGTTAGGAATAGAATACACAATCACACACCACATCATTGTTAGGAAAAATATTCCGTGATATGGAACTACAAGAAATCTAATAGAATTGTGTAGAAACGCTCATTATATATTAATATTTAATATGCTTGTGAATAGTAATGTTATAAGGCATGTAAGCATGTAACGACAAGGAAAATATTTTTAGATTTTGGAGATTTCGATTCCTGTGTGTTTTTAAAATTAGAAGTAAAAAAAACAATAAACACATAAGTATAATTTTAAAGCATTTGAAGTTAAATTGTGATAAAGGATCAAAGTCAAAATACAGGATTATTCAAAAGGAATCATCCAATTTAAAACTGATATATTTTCATAAATAAACAACACAGAAAGATAAGTAATACATGAATGCAAATGGAAAATATGGACGTATTTTTTAGAAAATTTCGATATATTTTCCTTTAGTTACACGCACAATGTCAATTTGATATGTAATTTCCTTCATAACGCGTTGTAAAGTGTTAGGAGAAATTTATTGTTCAGTAGCAGAAATCCAGTTTTTAAGATCTTATAAATTTGTAAGGAAATATACATTTTATCTTCAACAATCTCCCAAGGGAATAAATCTGTACTTGGGTATCCAGCTGTGTAACATCAAGTAATCTGGCTCACTGCTAACCTTTCCAACTGATGAACAGCTTTCGCAAAATAGGTTCAAAAAGAGATACGAGGGTGATACATTTTTCACATTATAAGACTTCCACATTTTTTATTCATGTATTACTTTTCATTCTGTGTTATTTATGTACGAAAATATGAAATTTTAAAATTGGACGATTCACTTTGAATAAACCTATATATTTTTTAAAGAAATGTATGCCAATGACCATTATCAATTACTATCAAGAAATAAGTCGTCAACAATTTAACTAATTATTAAAAGACAAAATATGTCTTTAATATTGAAAAAGTAGAGAAAATTTTGACACAGCAAATGAAACTGAATAGGCAAAAAATAGGACCCTTTTTTACAAGTTGTGTAGTTGTTCAATTTCTTAAAAACAAAAAAAAAAAAAAAACCTTCAACATATTAAAATGAACTCTCCCAAAAAAAATTTATAACCAGAAATAGCTGTGTATAGCCAAAAATAGGAATATTCAAATATTATTGATTTGTAAGATACAGAGAACAATTCACGAATATACAGTGGTGTTTGTCCATTATTATTCGGCTCTTACACCAGATTTAATTTAATACATATTACGCCTTAGTGACAAAACTTAAATTGAGAAAACACGAGACTAAAATAGCAAAATTATTTATTATCTCTCTTTAGAGTTACTCTTTAACTCACATTCCTAATGTGCTATTTAAATAGTAAATTTCTTACGAATTAATCGTTGGTGATTTCAGGACTATCTCTTATAGTAGCCATGTATATTAATTTGGTTAGTGCCATTCAGTCAGATTAAATTTAAACTCAGTAATATTACTCAGGTAACCATACACACACTATTACTATATCATCTATCTCTATTCCTTTACTTCATCTAATTTACCTAATCACGTTTCTTTTGGGTTGGGAAGAAATTTTAATTTTATGAAATTAAACTCAATAGAAGTTTTCGAGGTTAGTGAAAAGAATTTAGAATAGCCAGTGAAAAATTTAGAAATTTACGAATAGCCAGACGTTAAAACACAAATTATATATTAGTGAAATTAGTAACATATTTTAATATTCGAACAGCTAAATATGATTAATTTATTTGTTAAACATTGCATACGAATTTTTTAATTTTTTTTTCTTATTTAAATTATAAATATGATATAATTAACTATATTAGCGTAATAATGTGAATACGAGTAATTATTAATAAGAGGGAAAAGAAGTCATTCATATGTGTTTTGCAATCCTTTGGAAGATTCAAATTTGTTATTAATATAAATTGTTACATAATATACTGATGAAACATTTCGTTTAACTTAAACAAGACTTTTTTTTTATTTTAAAAGAGAAAATAAATTTAACAACATAAACAGAATTATTTATGAGAGGGGCTTATAAATTCAAGTAAAATGTGCTCCACTCGTTTCAGAGATATTGCTCAGAAAAAAAAATTGAATTTTTTTAACTAAAATTATTCGAAAAATATACACACTATTTCATTTCTAATATTATATTTTTATTTCAAATATAAAATATTTGAATACAATATCTCCCTTTGGAAAGCAAGAATTCTCATGAATAAACAAGTTAGTTATTTTCAAGCTGCTTTTGTAGAGGACATCAAACGCATTTTTCATTTTCAAAATGATAGTAAGGTATAAAAAAAAATAACAATGAAAACTTTTATTAATAACTTTAAATATATATTGTATAACAGAAAATAATGAAGAAGACACACATGTACGAAGATTAAATATTTAAGTAAATATCTCTGTCTACAAGACATTATACAAAAGCACATTAAAATATTTCCAAATGAAAATTGTTTCGGATTTACACAAAATTCTGATTTTCTCAAACTTTTTCTACAACAAACATTATTATCTGAAGGACAATTTTTGATACAAGTACAGTTTTGTAACGACACAAATTCATTCTTAAATCCCTTTTCTAAATATTCATTATTCTGGAACATATCATTAATTGTCCATTGCCATGCCTGTACCTTGTGATTCGTTGTGCGATCTGAAAAGATGATTCACATTGTGTTTACTTTGTGGAATATATTTTCTATTGGTTCTACAGCAAAGGGGAAATATTTTATGACTAAAGTAATGACTGTGCGTTATTTTAGCGTTTTCCCCAGAGTATCGTGCATTCTCTTTTACATCCTGATTTGCATTTAGATGTTACTCAGAGAAGATTTTTACTATTATTGCTCTAGAAATATCTCTTTTGAGATCTGGATATGGGAAGAAGTTATGATACTTGATTTCATAACCGCTAACTATGTCATTGTTTCTAATTAAGTCTTTAAAGCAATTCGTTTTCAACAGCATATGCAAGAACTATTAACCAATGAAATATGTGAGTGCTTTTATGATCTAAAACTTAAGAATACAATACATTAAATAAAAATATTTAAAGAAATTGTAAACTAAATTTTTGTACATGGGAAAACATTGCTGATCTCTTTTTCTGTTGAAGTAAAATTTATTTTACTAAAACTAATATAAAGCATGAAATGCAGAGAATTTTCTATAAGTACTATATAAAATTATCACCGTAAGATAGTTCAATTTGCAGCTAAATTTATATTATAATCTACATTGTATAAAACTATATTTATTGTGTTAATAAATGCAAGCCAATATAGAATAAAACAAGTAAACTTTATTCGACAGATAGTGTAGATATTGATAAACACGAGACAAAAGAAGCGAAGGAAATGGCTAGTATATTATCATTCAAGTAAAAAAAAAGTGATGTAATTATTTTCCAACAAATATATACTTTTTTAAAATTCAAAGTATAGTATTTTATGAAAATAATTTTAATACAAGTGAAATTTTAATAGGCTCTTAAAATATGTAAGTACATTACACACATTTATTTAGCATGGGAATAATTCATTTTCTTTTTTTAAATATCGATAACCTTTTTTTTTATCTAACGAAATACTTCATGTAAATTTACGATTCATTAGCAGTATTTTAACATAGTGAAAATAATATAAATTATTTCTTTTTGTAAACTTAATTTCTTGGTATACCATTCATATAAAAAAAATATTTTCTCTTTAAGAAAAAATAAATGATCTACAGTACATAACATGAACTAGCAAAATAAAATAAATTATTTTGCAATAACATTTTATTATTGAATCGGTAAATTCTTATTATGGTCATATAAGTTATTCCGATTCGATCATTAATGTATGTTTTGATTTCCCATGGATAGCAAGTATAAAATAAGAAAAAATTTGTAATTAAATAGCCTTTTGAAATATGTTTTTGTTGTATTTATATTTTAAAAACGCTTAACATGCTTTTTTCGATTTCTCTTGAGTGGTGGTTACAGTAAGATATACCAAATGATTAACAAGCGAAAATAATGAAAATAGTAATTAAATATCCCTTTGAAGTAATCATTTTCCTATATTTACATTTTTTAAAGAATTCAAAGCATACATTATTCGATTTCATTAGAGTAGTTTTTTAGTATAAAAGTAAAAATAATGTTAGGATTGTTTTCTTCATATTCATATTCTTTTAGAAATGTAACAAATAGATTCTTAATAATGATAGATATAACTTGATCTTTAAGTATGTAGTAACTTGACATTATTTGATTGAATTTTTTACGGAAATTCAACATATAAAAATAATAAATTAAAATAAAGTTTTGGTACTCTTACAAAGCCTATATACGATTCAAATATTTTCTAAAAACTACTGTACAAAACCCATTATTTTTTTAAAAAATATCAAAGCATATCTTTTAGATGTATTTTTTTTCGCAAAAGTACTTAAAAATATTATATAATAAAAGCTATGCCTTAAATGTATAATTGTTAATTAACATGAAAAGTGAAAAAGCACATGAAATGAGAATGAGTAATAGGATTATAAATTTACAAATGTTTGAATATGGCTTAATTTAAATAATGTATAGTAATTTAATACTTTCAAAGAGCACAATTTGTTTTACTTTTTAATATTAATTTAATTTCCATTAACACAAACTAAAAAAAGCATTCATATGAAGTAAATAATGACTTACAGATAGTAAACTTTTAGAAACGAAATTAGAACTTAAGTTCACACACATTTATTCTTTGCTCAATCGAGCATATTTGTCTTTCTTGTTTGTTTTGGAAGTTTTCATTTTTCTTTGATTAGTTTTTCCATAAGATAAAATGAAAATAATGGAAAGAGAATAAATACACATGTCTACTCCTCATGGTCTTCATTATTTCTAGAAAAAATAAATTATATTGATCATCCTTATAAACATTACTTCACATTATTAAATTTTTCTTCTTCTTCTCTTTCAGCTCTTTAGTCTTTGTATATCGAAGTCTTTCTTTAATGTTTGTAATAAAACGACAAGTGACATTTTTTCCCTACTAACTAAATTCTCTGAATTTAGTAGTTGAACATATATTTTGTTCGATTGTCATTAATCTAAATTTTATTAAAATACACAATTGATAATTTGATGAAAATATAATAAATTAAATGTAAAATTTTTAAGGAATTAAAATGAAAATAAATTATTTTATAGGTATTTTTCACAACATTCAATATGACGATTTTTCATGCATTTTTTGTCTCTCTAGAAAAATCTTAAAAGTAATGAGAAATAGTTTTAAAACTGTGTGGAGTATAATAAGATGTTTATAAGAATATTCTACACTTTTTTACATTGCAGCAATCCTTAGTTTTAGAATTAATAAATCAAATATTGTATGAAACAGCTTATTATGTTTTTTACTGAATTAGATAATGATAGAATTCAAAAATAATAAAAATCCAATATTTTTTTTATTTTTAATTTCAAATATTTTTCAAAATATTTCCAAGCCATTGTAAACTAAATTAAATATTTGCAAGAAGGAGAAGCTCAGTTCCATTCTAGAAGCCCTTCCAACGCGCAATTCTTAAATTTAACAGCCTGCTGGATATCTGATGAATTAATTGTGTATCTTGCTAATTAATGATATCTGTTGCATATAAATGAATCAAAATTATAATGTAGTGTAGCATTAAATTAACTGAAGTACAAACGCAAATGTTTTCCTCCTTATTAGATCATAATTCAGCATTAAAACGTATTTGCAAATATCTTTATTTTAATGATATTTAAACAAACCTCGAAGCTAAAATCTATCAATGCTATTGGCATACGAGTATTTCTCCCGATTTCACATTTTAGGGATTATTGGTTAATTTAACTATGTGTAAGAAATGGATTCATTGTTAAATTTTTAAGAAAATCTATAACACCTACTATCTGTCACTATCTATTTGTTACTTGCAGTTAAGAATAAAATTAAAGTATCAATTTTAATAGAAATAAGGAAAGATTTTTCTTGTATAGTCATTTGAAAAGTAAGTATATTTTCACATTTATTTCAAAAACTTTGAAATAATTAAATAGTTTTCAAATATAATTTTTATTACATGCTTATTTACTTTTAAATGTACTGTTCCTTACATTAATAAAATTAAAAATGCAATGTAGATTATTTTAAAATTACAATAAATGAAAAAAATCGAATTACATTTTTCTTGTTTCTTACTTGAAAATACTTGATTCAGTTTTATGAATGAAGAATTTTTTTGCTTAAAAACACAAATCAATTCAGATTACTTTTAAATTAACAGAATGGATAGATTATGTGTTTTGATTTTAGTTATTAAGTCATACTTCATCACTCAAATATTTCCATTTATATGCTTAACCACACCAACGAAACAAAATTATTTTATCGGGGATGTTATTAACCGATAATGGTTATTTATTAATAAAAATACAATTCCATTCACCAAACATTTAAATATATTAATTAATTTTAGCCCTAACTAAATGAAATATAATAAAGAATTTCCGTTATTATATATATATTTATCGACATCTTAGATATATTTATCGAACTACCGAAATTTCTTTCCTATTGTAGTATATTTTTGAAATATGAAAAATTCTATCCATATTAAAATTATGTACGAGTTAGCTTATCACAAGGGAAATGAAATTGAATACAATCCTTTATTTGGTTGAAATATTAGAAAAAAACAATCTATTTAAAGGGATGAACAATTACTGCTTAGTAAAAGTGTGATAAAGACCAGATAATCATCATAAATAACGTTGAACATTTACGAAGTTCAAGTTTGAAACATAATCCTCTCAACTTTGTTCTATCCATATCACAAATCACTAATCAAAGTAATCATTTAACCTTTTCTAAAACTCGTAATAATTTGGGTACCCAAAGAGTAATATTAATATCGTATACCATTTTCAATTAAAATAATGTGAAATAATTTTGTTATTAGTACCTAATATTACTAATTTTCAAGTTATAAAGAAAGTAATTTGGTTCGTGTTTTCTCAAAGATTGAATAAAAAATGTTTTACACATGCTTTGGAGCCAAATCTACTTCAAGTAAGTAAATAACAGTTAAAAATGCATGTTTTATTTGATGTTATAAATAATTCATTTGAAAGTACTTTTACACGTGTTTAATATTCAAATAAAAACTATATTTTCTACCTGATGAGGTTTGCATTTAAAGAAGGTCATTTTTTGTGCCAAATTAAGAAACCTTAATGGGTGGAATTTATTCTAAAATTATTCAGAGCTTAATAAACCTTTCAGTTTTATATTTTACTAATGTGCATCAAGTATTTTCCTGTGATATATTTTTTTCAAATAAATTTGTAAAAGTAAAATCGTATTGTCTTTAAATGTTTTTTTCTCGAGAATTTTATTCATCCACGTGAACATATTTAACGAATGTATTTTACTGAAGTAAGAAAGATTTACGGCTTAATTAGTCTTTTTCAGTAATTAGAAGCTTTCTCTTTGATTCTGATGCATAGAGACTTGTTTATCCCTTTCAATTTCTAATTATGCAGTTTTATTTTTTACTATATTCTGAAGGTTTTATTCTTAAATTTTTAAAGGATTAGATTAACAAAGTTTTGCAATTATACATTTCCAAATGTACTTCCTTACTTTTTCCTCCTTTTTAATAATGATCTTTTTTTTCTTCTAGAGAGGAGTATATCCTTAATTATCTTTAAAAATGAATACACACATTCAAAAATTTTGTTTTTTGCACAATAAAATGAAATGAAATAAAATTCTTATTTTTTAATCCATATCTTTAAACGGATTTGCATAATATTTTCTTTCAACGAAGACAAACAATTATTTTTCAAATTAACGTTTCAAAATATGTTACTTTCATGATTGAATATTTTTTTTCTATTTGAAAATATTTATATCTGTACAAAGTCAGAAAAATAGCGTTTTTATTGAGAAATATGCGTATTAAATTCTCATTAAGCTATAGAAGACTAAAAATAATACTTCTTAATACCGTCACTAGGGCTTTTTTTTTTTCAATAAATAATACTGGAAATTTTTTGTTTCATGTCATTAAAAATTACAATAAGAATAATGAGCTAAGGTATATGGTAATCTTAAATCCCAAATCATCTTAGCCCTCATATGTTTTAGAATTATCTTTTCAAGAAACGTTAATGAATACAAATAAAAAGGTTCACCTGAGAATAACACTCTCAACGAATGGTCTTCACTATTTTAGCAATATAAACTCTATATTTAACATTCAACACAATTTTTATACTTTTTAAAATTATTTATTCATACTTTTTTGTCAATTGATTATTATTATTATCTTCATAATATATCTATAAAAATAAGTTTACTTTTTTAAGAGCACATTTTTCAAATATGTCTTGTATCAACTCGCAGTAAAAAAGAGTAGTTTTAAATAGAAAATTAAAGGAAATAATTTTTACTGTTTGATACGAATTGACGATGTTATTTACTATTACAATTTTTTTGCTATCTAGTGGATTGACAAACTAATATATACAGTCACATTTTTAACCTTTTAAGTACATTTGAACTGATCCTAAGCTGTTCAAATGATGCGACACTTTATTTTTTATACAAATTAATTTTATTTTATACCGTAATTGGGTACATGAATTTCCTTACAGTTTAAGAGACATATGGTACAAAAGACAGTTGTTATTTTTTTTGTCTTTTTTTAAACAGCATTAGAATTCATTTTCGAAAGGCAATATAATTTGGACACCATGTAATTACCAAAGATATTAAGAATATCTTTATTAATAATGTTAAAATATTAATGTTGTAAAGATGTTTAAGAAAACCATAAACAACCGTTTAATAAATACTTACATTGTTCAAATATTATAGGATGACACTGATATTAATAACCTTTAGAATTTAAGAAAAAATGAAAAAATACAATATTTTAAAATATTACCTTAAGAATACGGCAACAAACATCGTCCATATATTGGATGTTTAGAAGAATGTCATTGAGTAGATGTTTTACCTTTCACTTTTTAAACAAATGGTACAATATTTCTAACAGGTAACTTTCCACTTTTATCTGCTTGTATTTTTTCTTCTTCTTCACCAAATATATCCTTAATTAAAAATCTCACTTCCCCTGTCGAAGGAGAGTGTTTGTTAGCTTCCTTTTTAACTTTTCATTGGTGAGCTGCTTTGCGAGATTCCTTAAAAAATTTAGACTTAACTATTGTCTGTAGTCTCGTTTGACCTGGTAAATAATAAATGCATTATCATCACTAATATCAATAAGGCGAAAAGACATAGCCATTGGCCATCTTCTGGTTCTCCGAGCAGTACAATATTTGACACATTTTTGGTATTATAATAAACATTTATAATTTCCGGCTTACTTATGTCTGTATTTTGGTATAAACGATACTAGCAATACAACTTTGCCTATTTTTAGGAACACATGATACCACGATTAAATCCTCCGGAAAGCCACAAACTGAACGAATATTAGATTCATCTTCTGACACTTCTCATTCATCAAACCATTGCATTACAGATTATCAAAATTGAGATGACATGCCGAATTATTTTTTCTGGAAGGTCCTGGTTCTGTATTATTTGTTTCATTTAATCAACAATATGTTATTCAAGACAAAATAAGCGAATTGCAGTGTGAAATACATAAAAATTAACTAGTGCGTTAAATATATTATTTTCAATTACTGTTTCTGAGATGTGGAGTCAATGTGGCTCTATAAATTGCAACGAAAACTTTGAAAAAGAATTAACACGAAAGAATCTGTTATAAACACGAGTTCTAATTTTAAGTTCTGGCAATATACTGATAAAAGGGCTACTTGAAGGTACCGAGGAGATGATTGTATTCAAGGTCAAAAGACCATGTGATAATAAGAGATAATCAACAGCGTGGAGTCATTTTGACTACCGTCTCTAGTTAAAGGTTAAATAGGTATGTATTGTTTTTTAATACGTCGTGTCAATTTAAAGGAAATAATGTTTATAAAATTTGAAGAATTATAGAGATTGCCAATAGTCGAGGGATCTCAATCCAATCATTCTAGTTGTTCTACATGTTAGCTTAGAGTTCAGTGTTCCATTTCAACAATTAGTCAAAAAGATGCCTTCCTTAAGTGGAATTTTTTTCTTGATTTTCTTAAATTTTATTGATAAGTATTTTCGAGTCAAGATGAAAATCTTTTTTCATAGATAAAATGGTTGATAAAATACGTCTTTTGGCGAAATATCATTTCCAAAGGGAGATAACAGATATTTCAAGTGTTTTCATATAAATTGTTGTTAAAAAATTAAAATTAATTTGGAAAATAATGTGACGTTTTCTCTAAAACGAAAAGGAAATTGTTGAAGGTAAAGAATAACACCTCGTTCTGACAGAATAATTAAGAATCTTTTTTTAGAAATTGCAAAAAAAAAAAAAAAAATATGTTACAAGATTATCCCATTTGGTTTATGGTCTGTGCTTGTTATTACCTAAAGAATCATCCAAAGATGGTTTTTAGAAGAAGATGTTTTAAACATCTTTCTGAATTAATCTGATACTTATTGAGGTAATTCAGATGAAACATCTTGCCTGGTCTCAGTAACATCACCACACGGTACCCGAGAAATGGAATAAAGAAAGACGTAAAAGATGATTAGTAGTTTTCATTTGTTTTTGACTCCTTTTAAAGGATTAGCAATTTTAAGTTAATTTCTATTTTCTCAGAGGAGACCATGAGTGAAATTCTAGAAGATAAAGTACCTTTGATCGGCAGGGTCTCGGGGAAATGTTTTACCATGGTTTCATTTCGAAAGGGTAAAACGTTCCGTTAGTGGTATGATGTGGTGTATGTAATAGGTTTCAGGGGAGTTGGATGGATTCACGTCATGCAAGGAATCATGAAGTAGGCCGATTTATAGAAGTATTGCAAACTTGTCTGAAAACCATGTAAAGAAAATAGTTACCAAATTGTGAAGATCTTACTTTTAGTCCGATTTGGAACGTTTCTAGCAGTATTAAATTATTCTTATTAAACAATAATATCTAAGATTCCCCCTGACCAGGTTATTAATCGGATATTAATTGGATAGAAAATTTATTAGAAATCACAAAGCAAACAATAATAATTGAACAGAAAACAATAAGAAGCCTAATTAATGTACACCAACACAATTTCAAAATAAAATAATGTGAAAACAATGTATCAAAAATATGATTTAGTACTTTAAAACTTTTAAACCGACCAAAGAAAAATGTGACCAAAAATTAATGTAATGCAATATTAACAACTTGTTATACCGTATAATTTTTTTTTTATTATTTCTTCTGTTGAATTTCCTAAGTTTAATGTATCTTAGGTAAAATTAAAATAGAACTAAGTAGAACTGATAAGACTTTTGATATTAAATTATTATTGTTAATATGCCAATTTCTAAATTCTTATGAATGTTCCCATAGTTAAGAAAACCTAGTGTAATTTCCTTTGAAAATTATTCACGGTTAAAATTCTTCGAGGTTCAAATGATATTACTTATATTTATGTTATTAACAATTCTGATTATATCTCAGAATAGTGTCCGCATGTTACATTTGAAATTATAAATTTATAAGTTGAATACAGTTTAAAAAAATTATCCTGCCTCCTTCCACTTTTACTTTAAAATCACGTCTAATATTATAAGCCAATTATGTGGTTTTAATGAGAAACACCATAATAAATACAAACAATGTATTCTTAAGTTTAATTACAATGAAATGAAACTTAACAATATTTTTTATGTATAATAACTTCGTACAATTATATAGCTTGCAGTTATCCATCTTGAGAAAGATATCAATTTTATTTCGATTCCAATGCATTCTTTATAAGAAATTATATCAGAAATAAATTTAAGCAAC
>BMAW01120642.1:56337-66614 GCA_019974015.1 Nephila pilipes | reverse complement strand
AAGCTGGACGCCAATGAAAGGGGTGGGGGTCTTGATTAAAAATTTGATACTTAAGAAATACATACCTTTGGTACCTAAATAAATTACTTACCTAAATCATCTGAATTACTTATTTGTTGACATCACCGTTTAACTAGCACTAGCACGCAGTACGATGCGTATCGTATGAGAGACAATTACAAATCTCAATATGCGAAGGCGTTACTTCGTGGACAACCAACAAACTTCTCAATACCTGACCTTTCTCCTCTCTTAAATTCCCCTCCGTTTCTAATTTTTGTATAAGATGTAATTCTTTTAAAACAATGTTCCAAATGATGCTAGATCCCTAGCGGAACATGTCGCCTTAAGAATAAAAATCTGTGGAAGTGTACTAAGTGTTCTCTCCTCATTTTTCAGCTGCAAAATGTTTTCGCCGCAGCCAGTGCCGAAAAATGCCACTGTTCATTAAGTCCAAACAATGGTGGTCGTATTCTAGCAACTGATCAAGGCGAACTTTGATAAACAGTTCTTGATAATCAGTTCTCAACAATTATTTTGGCTGTTAAAGTGTAACATGAAATTTACAAATATATTATAAAGCTCATATCCTGGTGAAATAGCTACATGGAAGCCGAACACTTAATTCCCTTCTTGTTTTCTCGCTGTTCTCTAGCTTGTCGTGCATTTTTTCTAAAAATAGAGACTAGCTTAAAATCTCGCGGGGCGCGGGATAAATTGTTAAAAAGCGGGACGTCTGGTCGCCTTACCTTAGACGGATTAAATTAGAGGGATCGAGTCATTAACCTTGTATACATTCATCTAGAGGTACTCCAAAGGCTTCTTACTCATCACGGACCATTACCGATGTTTCACTAGATAATTTCCGCTCACTATCATTATCACTCTCGAAATTACCAAACTCAATATTGAATCTTTCACTGCTTTTGTAGGGTTGTTCAAAATTACTCAGCCTGTCACAAAATTCCATATTTTCATCAATAAACGACACAGAATGACGATTGATGCATAAACTTTAAGAAAAACTGTTCAAACTTCATTTTGTGAATTATAGATGGCCCTCGTGTGTTTTTCGTGAAGCTATTTCACGAAAGCTATTTTAGAAGCTTTCATAGAGATATTTCGCTGTCGCATATTTCGCAGTAATCACTTAATATGGCCCCATGCGATTTCTTCCTTTGGTGTTTTACAAAAGATAAAGTGTATGCGCTACCATTACCCACAAATTTATGTGAACTTAAGCAATGGATTTCTGCTGCTTTACAATCCGTTACCACCGATACTTTACAACGTATTTGATAGAAATTTGCGTATCGGTTTGAGATTATACGCGTAACTAAAGGAACTTAAATTTGAACATGCGTGAAAAAAATTCCACAGTTTCCTTTGAATTTATGTATTTATGTACGCTGTATGTTATGAATTTATGTATGGGACAGCTATAAATCAGAATATCAAATATATTTGGTTGGGGAATTTCTCCTGTCAATTAAAGTTAATGTAAATGATTTAAAATGTTTAAAATGAACATAATTAGTTGCCAAATATTCAATTAAAATGCATTTAACTGTCAGTGGACAAGCACAATTTTTACACATAAGAGGATCTTCCGCAAGAGAGAAATGCTAATGTGTAAGTCTCGTACGTCCAATTCGTAAGGGAATTAAAATCACGTCCTGTAAATGATTTCCAATGAGAAAGGACGGACTTGATGTGATACAGCTCATTATTTACTTCCAGGTTCCATTGGTCTTGCCAATAATTATGAATAACTTTTATTTCCAATGGCAAGGTAATACAGAAGAAACAACAACAAAGATGAAAGCACAACATGAACACACAAGGGAAAAAAAGCCAGAAAAATGACCGAAGTCATTACTTTATTAAAAGCTCTCTTGCTCGTCAAAACAATGCCGTTTTAGTGTCGCCATAAAGCGATTAGTAACGATAGAGGGGAGCCCGGTTTATTGGCTCCGCCAAATCACAAAGAATGTTAATATTCGGAATGTTAAAAATCCTAATACGATGGAGGTGTTCTCCTAGACAGTCATGGGCCGTCAAAAGATGAAATTTTGCAACAACCTCACGACGTGGGACGTTGGGAATGGATAGAAGGTCGTCAAATTTCCACCGTTTTGACTGCAAACGGCCAAGTAGTCGTACCCTAAAGTTTTGTGACTTAATCTGTTTGATACACAGCTTCACAGAATGATTAGATATTTTTGAACGGCTTGTCTGTAACAATTTCGAACCTTTCATTGCAAGGAAGTCAGCCTGTTCATTCCCATTAACTCCACAGCCCCCAGGTATCCCCTAGAGGCCAAGACGTTTCCTCTTTCATGCTAATATTTGCAAGTAATCCCGACATTGAAGGATTTCATTCGATGAAGGAAGTCTATTTGAACTTATGGCCAGGATGGCTGCTGAGAGAATCAGAGAGAAGAACCACTCTAGAAAATTTATCTTCAAAACCGCCTTAGTGCGTTGCGAATGGCTTCCACCTCTCAGTCAAAGGCATTTTTAAATCCCCCCCCCCCCAAGAGCATAAAAGAAAAATAAATTCGAGAAAACTCCAGACCCTTCAGTCATGAAATCGTCAAAAAGGGAGCCATCTCTAAAAACATGTAACCACTTAGATTCTGTGTATTTATATTAATTGTTTCAAGGGCTTAACGTCTCAATACGTCTGGAAAAGTATCTTTCTTGTACAACGTGTCTCTAAGATACAAACTTAATAATTATGATTTATGAATAATTGATTTAATGTACTTAAATGATATCACAATATGAGATGGTAAGAGACAATTCACCAGTTGGCAATTTAGCTTGATATTGACCAATTAATTTCCCCTGGATCCCACGTGGGAAGGTATGCAATTTAAATCAGCTGTATGTTGAACGTATGAATGAAGTATGATTTATTTTTTTGGGGTATGATTCATCAGGGGGTGCGAAGAATGATTTGGATGACTAAAGGTTTGTGATGCACCCATTGAATGAGTGAAGACAGTAAAATTCTAAACATGCCGATAAGACAAGCTGTCTAAAGTTTTGTGAATTGCGGAAATCTCCGTTACGAAGAAAGAACTTGAAGGACGAAGTTTAAAAAAATGGATTAATTGTACTATATATGAATTATTTTTCCTCAGTTAAACTGAATTATCAAAAAATAAAGAGAATAATAGTTTTTATTCGGCTGTGTTTCAAATGAAACGAATATTCTTAGAATTTGGATAAAATGGTTAACAAGTATAAAAAAAACAATGTTTTGGTAAGAGATGCAACAATTGTACAATTCCATATTGTTGAGGTTTCGACGTAGTTTTCTCCGGAACATCAGGGGATGTTATTCAACCTCGTGTCCCGTGGAAGGGGAGAGAGTTGTTGACCTTGATGCGGTAGCGTTGTTTCGAACCCTGGTCCAGTGGGTCCGAAAGAAAGTTGACTGGTCCCTTTTTGCTGTGCCTCTGTGAATTAGGCTGAAAAGACGTCTATTCTTTCTAGTTAAGTAAGGCATTTTTACATCTGACGCTGTTGTAGAAGAGAGTCGCTGCATACTCCCCTTCCAGTAGCATGGAGATGATACAAAGAGAAACATTGGTATTTTGGTACAGAAGGTTTCTTTGTTTTCTTTTTTCAGCCATTATTGCAATTGATATGCAACCCCTCCCTGTTGAATTGAGTTTTACTTGGGACAGTTTCCATTATTGAATCATCGGCTGTCTCTTTTTGAGTTGTGGGTCTCGTCGAAACGTGCGCTCGAGCCGGAATATCATTAGTTGTGATTTGCATGCGTTTGTCTTTGTTAGACATACAGAGGCAAATGTTTTTGCGTCGGGGCAGATGCAATCAGTAAGGATAGGCTGTGCTGCCCTCTAGTGTTCAAGTCCTGGGTCACCACTTCAGTGAAGGACGTTTCCTCCGAGGTATCGGGGGATGTTATTCAACCCGGTGTCCCGTGGAGAGAGAATTGGCCTTGATGCGGCAGCGTTGTTTCGAACCCTGGTCCAGTAGGGCCGAAGGAACGTTGACCGGTCGCTTTTTGCTGTGCCTCTACCAACTAGGCTGAAAAGACGTCTCTTCTGGCTAGTTAAGTAAGGCATTTTATTTTTTGACGCTATTGTAGAAGAAATTTACTGCAAGCTGTCTGCATTAGAGTTTTTTGAGTTTTGTTCCCATGTCACGGTATTACAAAACATTTCACTTGGAAAAGTTTTCTAAATGTCTATCCTCAAACATAACTTTGTTTTGACATTTCTTATCTTCACTTAACTCTTAATATACTTTATTTAGAGGACAGTGTCTACTTAAACAGAATAAAAATATTTAGATTAAAAAATAAAGTCTTTAAATTTTTAAATTTTTTTTTAATATTATAAGGCTTAATTTGTAATTATCTAAATTTGTCTTACCATTGACTTTATATTCGAAACAGTTTACTAAGAGTACAATTCTATTCAGTTTTATTTAAAAAGAATTTTTGAGAGGTTCTATTACCATTTCGATACTTATTTTATGATGAAATTATTTCTTTATGTTCATTTCGAGAATTAAAAGATGAAAGTAGGTTCAGTTGTAACGAAAAGAAGAATTAAGAAAAAATCCTGGGAAACACGATTATTTTCTATTTTCGAGGAAAGGGTGGCTCCAAACTAAATAGTCAACGCATTTCACTAAAATAGCATTGTAATTTTCTTCCAAAATAAATTCTCTTTGAATCAATTAAAAATATAAGTATTTATTGGTTTAATTAATACTAAAAAAAAAATCTTTGTTCCTGTTCAAATGCGGCACGATTATATGTTTTGAATAAAAATAATTTCTCCCGTTGATATTTGAGTTCAATTAGAAAACCAATCAGAATTCTTCTTATTATACGTACATTCGATTAACTTCGAAACATGGAGACAAATAATTCTCTTGACAATGGAGTGAAATGTAAAAAATAATAACAACAACAACAATCGGAAATTCAAATTAAACCTAGAGAAATGAAGTAAATAAAGAAAACATCCTTTTCTTCTCATTCGTACAATCTCGAGAGGGAGTGAATCTTTGTTCATAACTAAATAAATAGTTATTAGATTTAAGAATGTTGTCCCGATATTCACCGAGAAGTTTTCTAGTCTCGAAATCTGAAGCCCGGTGACGTGTTTCTACTTCCTTCCTTCTTCTAAAATTGATCGCCGAGTCATACTTGTCGAATATTTTCTCCTCGAGAAAACTTTTCAATGTGTTCCAATTTAGTTATTTTGACAGGGAAAAGTTTGGATTCTGAGCCATTGGCATACGAATAGATGCTGGCGGTAAACGAATGTAGCTTTAAATCAATTTCAGATGATTTAACTCTATGAATGAGCTCGGAGATTTTCCAATGAAGCAGTTTTAAATTTGAGATACATAATAGAATTATTCAAAATATGAAAGATTATACGTATTTATATATAAAATCCATATATATGAAAGCTTGAAGTTAAATGTATAATCAATGTGTGTACAATTATAATTGCATTCGATATTTCAAATGCATTTAAATGTCAAATTCTTTTCATAAATCGATTAAATATCATTTTTGACAAGGTTACACGAGATCTTGTTGGCGAATAGTGATGCATTTTGTTTAAATATCTGGCAATTTGTCAAATGTAATGGGAAATTCACTAATTTTTATTAAGTAAAGATATCGGGTGTCCCATGGTGATTGGCGATGTTTGGGAGCGATAACAATTTAAATGTAGCGATTGAAGTTATGTTAACCCTGATACATTTTCTTTCGATAATAATTAGCATATGTCACATGCTCTCTTTTCTTGGATGCTGTTCGTTAAATACGGCACTTGAATTTTAAGAAAAATAACAGACGACAATTTTGGAATAAGATATTTTTTCTTAATCATTTTTCGTTATATCAAAGATCGTTCGTTGTTCGATAGTCCTATGGAATTTTGGTAAAATTCATTTCAGAATGTTCGAAAAAATACAATTTACTTTTTTTTAAATTCCTTCTATTAACTCGCACTCTCTCTCTCTTGTTCAAATTTTCAATCGTTAATAAAATACTTTTTATTCATCCACTCAAGTTCAAATATATTTCTTTAAACTTGTAGTGGATGACACTTGATGTTAACACAGTTTCTTCAAATATTAATTAAATTAAATTGGTGAAAATGCAGTTGAGCCCAACCACTTGGCTCGATTTTTTTTTGCTGAACGTTAAGTCCGCGAAGCGTACCAGGGTAGCTCCATTGGACAAAATACCACCAAATAATTTAATAAAAAGTAACTAATATAAAATTTTTCTTTGTTGACCTAAGTAGGAATTGACTTAAATTTTTTTTTTATCTTACTTGTTAATAATTTGGATAAAAAGTGTAAAATAAATGTGTTGCAGTTTTGCATAGATAAGGGATTCCTTGTAAAGAAAGTGAAATATTTGCTTTGCAAGAATGTCATGTATTTGGTTGAGATAAAGGAAATCCAAGATGTTTGTATTTGAGAATGCAGATAGATAGGAATGAATATGCATCGGATTAGGAGATCGGATCGCTGTCAACCATTTGCTATCAGATTCCTGAAATTGGGACTCACAGAAATTAAACAGAGTATTTGTGGAGCTCTATTTAAAGTCACTACGTGGACATCGCAGGTGTGCGGAGCAATTTGATTCATACTTTGCGAAGTACGTGTGGTTAAAACTGCATAAGCCATACTGTTCGCATAAGCGTTCAAATATCATGTCTTTTATAGTAAAAGTTTACCCACCACTGAAGAAATCTGCTAAATAAGTTGGGTTCATTTTTGTCAATTTCTTTTTTTCGTAACATTCCTGTTTATTGTTAAAATCAATGTGTTATATATGTATTATTATAATGAGTATAATATTATTTATAAATTAAAATTATTTATAAGCAACAATTATTTATAAATAATAATTATTTATAAGAAAAATTTAAAACAATTCTTTTAAAAAAGTATTAGTAGTACCTAATTACTTAAAAATAATTATAATTTATAAATAATTTGTATTCATAAATAATTTTTATTTACTAATCATAATTATTTGGAGTAATTTGTAAAATTCTACTTATATATTTTTTATTCCTCATAGTTTTAATTCTAAATATAAATTATGTTATAATTTATAACGATAATTATTTGTGAATCATTATTATCTTTCTTTATTATTACTTATGCTTAAATTTTGTAATCCGTTACATAGAACTATCATTATCTTATCATTCCCGTTGAAATTTTCTTTTTCCTTTCAATTATGTTCGGTTTTGGTCAACTTTTCATTTATGACGTCATCGTAACATCTTTCATTGCATATCATTAAGTTGGCGATCTCTTTTCTAAGTTAGCGTTTTTTTCCGGTAGTCGCCAAGGGGAACCCGATGCTTTACTTCAACATTTTTATCAGTTTTCTTTCATCGTTAAAAAGATCTTTGCTACGAGTTCCTGTAATTGCTGCCATGTTTTTTCGTTACTTAAATAATTTTAGCAATAATTCTAATTACTACCGTGAAACTAATTCAGTTGTTTGGCAATCCCATCAAACTTCAGTTAGCATCAAAGTCACAATGGAATTTATTAAAATAAAAATAAATAACCTATTTCATTTTCTATTGTTTGACAAATCTAATTAATGGGTTTTCCTTAACTCACATTGAAACTTTGTCAGGTTCAAAACTTTAAAAGCTTTTTTTCTCACATTTTAAAGCGCTCAATTGAACTGAAAATTTATCTGCACGATTGTTTTGGATGACAATACGATAATATAATTATAATTAACAAAATTGATTGATTAAAACTAATTATTTAAATAATTAAATTTTACTCCAAGTTTCTCGCCAAGTCATCAAATGGTCTCCAAATCCATCGTTTCATATCGTTTGCTTTAAATTTATTTACTTGTAGCTGATATAATATGCAATTTAATAATTTGTCTTTCGCTTTAATTTTAATTACATGTTGCTGATATAACATTCAATTTAATAATTTATCGTTTGTTTTAATTTTAATTACATTTAGCTTAAATATATTCAATTTATTAATATAATTCATCGTTTGATTTAATTTTAATTCAATGTAGCTTAATCGATTCGCAAAAAGCTTAACTGAGTTAAAAATTTTACACGTATTTATTTTACATGATAAATTTAATAAACGTCAAATAATAAAATAAAGTATTAAAACTAATTATTGAATAAATTAAATTTGATTCATCAAGAAATTAGGATCGTTTATATAAACAAGCATTACTTTTATCAAAATTTTAAGAATAAGTCAAACGTTAGGAAGTTCTTTCGTAAGTCTACAAATACTCTCTATATAAGAATTCACTGCCAAAGTAGAACACTGATCGATTTATATGGTGCGTTTTTTAATGCAGTTCAAGTGATCAAATTCAATGAGTCATATGCCATGAGCGGTCTTAATAATGTATATTAAATAAATTTAGAGCACGTGATGAAAGACATTGAGCGTAACCGTAACATTAACCGTAATTAAATACCGATTCATTAGAGTTAATTAAGCTCGCAACTCAGTTCAAAACGGAATTTTTATATCGAAAACACCATCGCCTTGCGATTGTTATATTTACTTTATAGAAACTAATTTTTAGACGACAAAACTTAATGAAACATTAATATCTATAAATGAGACTAATTGTTCAATGGAAAAAAACGTGTATGCGTTGCTTTCCCTCCGAAATCAATTAATTTTGAAATCCGCTTCTCAAAAATTTAATCGAAAAGGCGAAAAATGATATATTCGCGTCCGATAATTCCACTCCAGCAAAACATTCAATTCAAAGAGATTTCGAATTTATCGTACTTAATTATAAATTGAGAGAGACAGGGTATTAAAAAATACGATGTTTCTGACAATTCATGAATCTCTAAAGTAATATTTTTCTGAAATAATTTCTCAGTATTTTCAATCAGGCTTTGAGGATTTGTGTTTTCTCAGACTAAAAGATTATAATTCCTAGGCAGAGGCTTCTCTGTCTGGATTGAAACGAGGTTTTTAATTTCCGCATAATCCCCGTATGTAATACGTCAGGTGTTGAATGTTCTTTTAATTTTCTACGGAATCATGGCAATTACATGTAATGAAATGTCCAATCAATTATTTTATTAATTCACCTATGTGTCATTATTTCAGGGGTAAATCATTTTGTTTGCTTTAACTCTCCTCTCATTTTATATTCATACATGCTGAACATATTCTTTCGATGCAGAAATGTATGAATATTATTTAAAATGAAATCTCAAATCAAACAATAAGAATTCATTAATTTTTTTTCACATTTATGCATAATTTAGTTTCTCGTTTTCAGTATTTCTCATTCAAAATATTTTACAAGACATAGCTGATATTGAATGAATAATATCTGTTTTGTCTTGTTACAGATATTGAAGGCGGACTTGGGGCCGGCGTTGTTTTTGTCAAATCTTGGGTTCCAGCCCTGATGCCACTAAAGACCCTTCATGTAGTGGGGTGGATGAACGTTAAATCTGTTGTGGTCTAAATTAGTTTTCTGGCGTGGTGTTGAAGTTTCGACAGGGAGGTGCCATCTCAGGTTTCGTTACTTGACCAAGGTTCACAATTCTGAGGTTCGTCGCCAATACCCTCGTGTTAAGCAATCACCCACGCATTGTTTTCAGGGATAATTTAGTAAATTACGTGCGTAAATGATGAACTTTTTTGTTTGCTCATATTCAGGGCAACATTAGCTGCGGTGGTGCAAAAAATGTTCATAAAATTATTTAGTGAGAAATTGGAGTATTTTCAACTTGAAAATACGGGGAACTATTTTCAAACAGTGTACGATTTCTTAATCATTACTTGGATAACAAATGCGGGAACTGAAAGAGCTTTTGCTTTGGTAGTATTTTTTGTGCAAAAGTTAAATCGCTCCTAGGTGACCAATGGATTGACCAGTTATGTTTCTGGAAGGCTTATTTCTTAAAACTTGTACACAAATATGTTAAGAATGTTATAAGCTTAGATAACGCCACCAGATGGAATGCCTTTATTGTCCTCTCGACGTAGAGATACAGAAGAGGTCCAATAAGTTCGTACGTACTCGAAAAGGCAGTACTGCTTTTCGGAGCAAGATTTGTCGATAACTATGCGACTATATATAAGAAAATCATACTGATACCAAGAAATAATAGCATTGATACCAAGAAGTAATAGCAAGACACTGATACCAAGAAGTAAAGCAAGACACTGATACCCAGAAATAATAGCATTGATACCAAGACATA
>BMAW01120642.1:29258-49036 GCA_019974015.1 Nephila pilipes | reverse complement strand
AAAAAAAAAAAAAAAAAAAAAAAAAAAAAAACAGCTGTTTAAAATGCGTTGTTTACATTCCAATGGCTTAGTTTCGGTCTTGAAAACTTCCACTAAATTGAACTACCGGTTTAAAATATGGTCTATGTAAAATGTGGGTAGTAAATATGTGAGGTAATAAATATGTGGGCTTTAATGAAAAGTAATAAAGAAACTTTCGAAAATTTTCGTGAAAACGGTGATTTTGGGATAGGCACATAGATTAAAATCAACTTCATAACGCACCGACTAGCCCTTTTATTTAAATTTATTACATAAGATTTATCCTATATGCACAAGTATACGAAACATTTACACTAAAACACAATCATTAACGCCCTTTATGAGACTTATTTCTCGAATAACTTTTTTTAATTTTAAAAAAAAATAAATTGCATAATATGTAGATTTCGTGTACAGCAAACCAACTTAGACGAGTGGTCATGATAGCGTTGTTTTTGTCGAGTTGTGGGTTCGAGTCCTCATGTCATAAAGATTCAATTATAGCGAGGGTTGATGCTCACTGCGTTTGTCAAATCTCAAAGTACTCACGGGGGATGGTGTGGAAGTTAGGAGAAGAGGGTACCAGCTAAAGTGTCCTCCTCGTTACGTAGCAGAGTTTCAGAATTTTGCCAACAGCCCTTGTGTTGCTTCTAAATACGATGCCAACAAACAATCAATGTCAATAAACCACATAAGGGGGGCAATTTGATAAGAAATTAAGACTGTAGAGGCATATTTTCAATCGAACCTTGAATATAAGATGTGCCATAACTTTGTGGCGTTGCCTTTTTAGCGATTTTCTCTTCAGAAACCTCGGAGACTTTATAAAATTTCGAATTGCACAAAATTACAATTTCTTCTCAACCAAAAAGAAATATAAATGGATGAAAATAAGAAATGTAAAATAATGTGATTCAGATTTCATGATTTTTGAGTGAAATAGAATTAAAAGGAGAAGAAAGTATGATGGAGGATAACGACAGGTTGATATATATATATATATATATATATATATATATATATTCTAAATACAGTTAATAAACATAGTTATAGGTTGATAAGTATAGTTATATCAAAACTTTGCAGTTAATCTTTTTGGATTTAGGCGAATTCTAATTCAAGTGCTATGGAAAGAATCAGCAACTATTAAGAAGCATTTCAATCAGTTTAGTTTAGATTTTGTTAACGTCGCGCTAGAATCAACACGAGCGCTATTGGCGACGGACCTCGTACTTTGAACCTGGGTCAAGTGACGAGGACGACACCTGAGCTAGCACCTCCTCTCCCTAACTTCCACGCGAACGGGAGGACTTTGGGCTCCTACAGATTTAATGTGCATCAGCTCCGGTTCCCCTGCGTGTCTTTAGCGGCCAAGTCTCGAAACCGCGACAGAACGAAAGCCGCCGGTCACGAATCCGAAACCATGACCACTAGGCTATCGCGGCCACGAACAAACTTTGAAGGAGTGGTCTTCAAAATTGTGATATCAAAAGAGTACTGAGCAGACGATTTTAGATTTCCGAAAGCCTTCGCCCCTTCGATGAGTGGTTTAACTTTTAATTGGTAGTTTTCTGACTCCCCCACCAATCCGAGGATTAGATTTACGATTGACTATTATGAATCGAAGACCTGGAATGCGAAGAGGATTCGAAAAATGAAAACATTTGGGGGCTAATGAGAATTGTTCTGAAGTGATATTCCCAGGAACCATTCTTGGATCACTGAAAAAAAAACGTTGTGGATACAGCAGGGCTTGGTAGAAGAAAAAATGTTTCATAAATCACATTTGAAAAATTTTAATTTGAAATAAAAATTTTCAAAATCATCAAATATCGGAAAACTAAAATTTTTGTTAATGATTATTACTTTTATTAATTATTTATTGATTAAAATATCATTTAAGGCTCCCATCTACCCGCCATTTTGATTCCGTGAACGTAATGTTAATCCTATGAAATTTCGACTTTAATTCTCCCATGTGTACTATTTGATCAATTTGGATGGAATAAAGTGCATCTGAAAGAGCAAAAAATAACAAATGCCTCTGTGGAATTACTTTTTCCCTCGGAGTTTTAAAAATATTTTTATTCTTATTTGAATTATTCGTTTTTGAGTCTTTGAAGAATATTTTTAAATAATTTTAAGAATCGAAGGAAAAAAGTAATTTCACAGAAGCCTTCATTATTTGTTGCTCTTTCAGATGCACTTGATTGCATTCAAATAGATCAAATAGTACAGATGGGAGAATTAAAGTCGAAATTTCATAGGATTAACATTACGTTCACAAAATCAAAATGGCGGTTAGACAAGAACCTTAAGCTATTTTAAGATATTTTTTACAGCACAAATACTGAATTCTCAAATTTTTCCGCGCCCTTGGAATCAACTTTGGATTTAATTTTGTATTTTACAATAGTTGTTTCATCGATCTTAAGGTAACCAGTGCATGGAACATAATACAGACCTAAAGTCTGATAGGGATCAACCCTATAGGTCTGAAAAAGTGGGATCTGTTTATTCTGCGAATTTTCAAGAACGCGTGATTGCATAAATTAAGTTAAAAAGGAATGGTATCAGGAAATAAGGATCAACGCTTTACTTTTAAATGAGAGAATGGGAAAAAATAGAAAATTAAATTATTATTATGAGAAACTAAAATAAATTAAATCTATATCATTACACACACATACACACACACACACACACACATATATATGCTCGGTATCAGCATAAAAAGAATCATCAAGTATAACAAATACGTTATTCTTTAAATGTTATTTTCCTTAAGTGACTATCAGAAAATTAACATTACCACTGGAAAATACATTATGGTAAGGTCAGAAAGAAACTGATTTTACAAGTTTAGTTATGATCCTAAATAATTAATGGGTTTTCTTCTAATAACATTGCATGTCTGGGAGCAAAATTTTAAATGCTTTTTTCTTACACGATTGTTTTCGAAGAAATACGATAATCTAAAAATAATTAATAAATATTAATTGATTAAAACTAATTAATTCAAGAATTAAATTTTATTCCAAGTTTCTCGCCATATCGCCAAATTCGTCTTCAAGATAAAGAGGTCATTGCTTAAATTCTCTTTTTGTTAATTATTGAATGCATTCAATTTGACTCAACGTTTCCTTTTGCTCTTAAAATTTAAGGTATAAAAAATGATGTTACCCAAAGTGTAAAGTCTTAAAGAAAACCCATGTTCAAAAAATTCATTTTTACCGGTGTTTTATTAATGGGTTTTCTTCTACTCACAATGTATGCATGGGTCAAAACTTTAAGAGCTTTTTCTCACATTTAAAACACTCAATTGAGCTGAAATTTTCTATTCCCGATTGTTTTGGATGACAATGCGATGATTCAGTTATAATTGACAAAATTTAATTAATCAAAACTAATTATTTAAAGAATTAAATTTACGCCAAGTTTCTGTTCAAGTCGCCAAATGGTCACCAAATCCGTCTCCAAGGTGAAGGGGTCATTGCTTATATTTTTTTTTGAAAATTATTTATTAAAAATTAATAAAAAAATAAACTTTCAATTTTTATTTTAATTTTTATTGAAATAAATAAATAAAAAAATAATAATTCGGTTTTAAAATGTGTCGTCAATTTTCAATGCAATCTGAATTATTTTACTTCTTTTGTAAGTCAATACTCTTTCGCTTAATAAGATTTAATTGAGCTAAGAAAGTTATTATATTTAGCTGAAATATATTCATTTTAATAACATAGATTATATCGTTTGCTTTCATTTGAATTACATGTAGTTTAATTAATTAGCATAATGCTTAATTGAGCTAAAAATTTTATACGTATTTATTTTAGATATAAATTTAATAAATGTCAAATAATAAATAAATTACTGAAACTAATTATTGTATAAACTCAATTTCACTCAACGTTCCCTTTTGCTCTTAAAATTTAAGGTATAAAATTATATTACGTTAAGTGTGAAGTTTGAAAGTAAACCTATGTTCAAAAAACTCGTTTTTTACCCGTGTTTTTATCTCTATTAACAGTACTGTATAATTTGTTCAACTTTTTCAGCGTTAAGAACTGTGTTGAACCTATAAAATAAAATTAAAAAAAAATAGATGACCGCGATGGAGCTTTTTAAATATCTCTTTATTCAATATCTGGAATTTCAGGATGTCTTGAATGGAACAATTCGTTTCCTGCTTGGCAAGGAAGAGGCCAAAAATATTACGTAATGCAATACCCCCTCATCCTATTTTTAGTTTTAAGTCTTGTTCTTATAGCTGCTTCACTGATCTTTATATCACTCTTATTGTCACTGGTCCTTTTCTTCGGTGAAAATATCGAGGTAATAGATATGTGTTGTTGGAAGATTTAAAGGTGTTATAAAACGTCTTCATCCGACAATGCGACGGTGATGATTTCGATAAATTGCGATTGTAACAAAGCCCTGAGTTCCACTTTTTTTTTTATTTTGATTACTTGATATTCATGTGCGCCTAGTAAGAAAAATGGGTAACATAAGATTTATATATCTAATATTAAGGTTCTGGAAGAAAAAAAATCGGCTTTTCTTTTAATATGTGCTTGTTGTTAAGAATAAAAAAAAAAAAAAAAAAAGAAACTACCGCGAAAAAACGAGTGAAATTACGAGAAAATAGTAACGTCTTTATCAAAAAAAATTTAATTAAAGTTTGCATTTTAGCCTGTTGTATGGTTTTGAATATTTAACACTACGAAATTATGCAATAAATTTTGAAATAACTTCAATCTGAGACATCAATTAGAATAAATATTTGCTGTATGGAGCACTATTTTTATTGAAATCCTTCTATATTTATTGGTTAAATTTATTTACATGCTTAATACATAGGTTGCTTGTTTGTGCGTGTGTGCATTTCGTGCATGAGAGTGTGTGACGTATATAACAAGATAAAGCTTGCTTAATATATATTTATCACTCCGATGAAGTAAAAAATTTTAATGCCACTTTTTCTTATACTTTTTCCACGATCTTCCTCAACTCCCTCTATGCTGTTTCTAGGTTTTCGAACACTTAAGAGAAGGAAGTTCGAAAACCCAGAAAGTTTGAAACTTTCTTTGGCCAGTAATTAAGATGAACCCAAAAAAAAAACTTTCCTCGGTAGTCACAAGCAGAGAAAGTGTAACTTTTTGTTAAGAAATTTGAATACTATTTTGTCTACTGCATTATACTATAGAAACACAGAGCGTATCGCCATATATAAGTAAGGATTCGAAGTGTTGCTATTAAATAACGAAACTGACGCTGCTACTCAAAAAGTACGCATGCGCCAAATATCAGCGATCGACAGCTATTTAGGGTGTAGTCTTCTCTTTCGAAATGCAGTGTCTCTCGCTTCTGTAAACAAATCCGTATAGCCATTACCTTCGTTCGCATTAAAGGTACATTTTTTTTTCGCCGGAAAAATTATAGGTGTAACAATAGAGTAACGATTAGTGAATTTTCACATGAAACTTGGAAAAAATGCAATTGATAATTTATTGAAAGAACTATATGGTAAAGCATGCTTATCGCGTGCGCATATTTTTGAATGGTTTAAGTGTTTTCAAGATGGCCGAGAAGACGTTGAAAATGATTCAAGCCCGGGTCGCCCTACCAAGTCAAAAACGGATGACACTATCGAACAAATAGATAATCTGGTTTGATCTGACCATCGATACGGTTGGTATTCGTGTTAGTTCTGAGACTGTAGAAGTTAACAAGGAATCCGAACGGAAAATTTTTTCCACCAGATCAATGCGCCGGATCATTCCACATTGTCAAGTGATTTCTAGTATCCCAGTGTTAAATTATCCACCTTATTCACCGGAAGTTGAGGTTTTCTCCTTCCATCTGTATCCTAAGGTGAAATCTTCATTAACCCTTTCACTACCACAGGGAGAAAAAAGAAGTGCTTCTCTGGGCCCGTGACTTCTTACCACGGAGTGTCGCGCTGTGCCCAGACGATTTTAGATATTAAGCCTATTTCGCGAAAAAAATTTCTCTAAAATCGGCTATTCATTAGCATATTTTTGTTTTTACATATTTTTTTTAAAAATGCATTAAACTTAATATATACGAAAGAAAAAAGAATTTAATCCAAAATTATATGTTTCATACATAAAATTATTACATAAAAAATCATATATTTTAAGAAAATACAAAATATACTTACTTTTGTTACATAAATTTCATGGTATCATGATGTACTCTTATGTGGAATATTAAGATATAAAAAAATGAATCTTATTTTGCTGTATGGTATGTTTATAAAAAAAAATTCTTCAATGCATAGTCCAACGTCACGTCTTACAGACACATTTTGTCAATTTGTGAAGCTTTACGCAAGATTTTGAGCAAAGGGCACATCTTCTTCGTCCTTTTTTTTTTTCTTTAATGGCTATGAACAGATTTGGATTATTTTCGCTAATCCAAATCACTGTCAGATTCATTCATTAATTCGCAAATTTCGGTATCTGATAAATACTTTCTTTTCGTCATGAATGTCGCTACAAATAAAAACCGACCGAATGCAACGAACAGCGGAGAGTATCTGCTACTAAAAGCTCTATCCCCATAAACATCCATGAATTCTCATTCGAACTTCTAAAAAGCAAGCAAGAAAGAAAAAAGCAAACCTAAAGCAAGTGCACCCTTTAAATCATGTCATTACATTTAAAGAGCCGCGTCGCAACACGTACTTTTAACAATTACCCCCCTCCTGATAGCCAGAAGGGAAATCCAAGCCCATATCACCAAGGTTAACATTCCAAATATCCTATCTATATAGATTTCGTGGTATTCTAACACCACATTAAAAAAATCAAATAAAACGTTCTCATCAAGCGTATCACTATTGATACGTTGGTCTGTAACAGACACTCTCGGAGCGTATCTAATGTGATACGCTGGGAGTGAACGGGTTAAGAGAAACAACATTTGAGTCTGTTGAAGCTGTGAAAAGAAGGCGGCATGCGTATCGAAGGAAGCTGACAAAAGAAGACTGTTTCGAACAATGGACTTTTCACTTGGATCGTTGTAAGGATGAAGGAGGGATGTATATTGATGATGATAATAAGTAAATATATATGATACCAATCTAAAAAGTTTTACAGCTTCAGTCTCGTTATTTAATGGCCAAATCTTCTAAGTGTTTCGGTAACGCGGGGTTCACAAAGTCTTTTAACCTTAAGAATTTATATTAAGAGAATTGTATCAAGAAGACCTTTTCAGAATATAGATGTAGGTATAAATATTTGTTTAAAGTTATTAATGCTCTTTCCTGTTAAGTTATATTCGTTCTTAGTATGACGATGAATCTTTATATGAAAACTTTACTTTTTATAGGTATTAATGGACTCTAAAACTTCCAGAAATGCAAGAAATCAACATGAAAAAGGGTTTAATTTAACAAGAAACTCACAACTTGCTTTATAGAAAATAATCACTCATAACTAAGAGTTCTCTAAAAATTTGAAAAGAGATCGAATATTTAGGTACTTTTCCTGCAAAACCGTACCACGCCAATTTGGCACATTTTGGCTTGTTTGGCTTTCGAGATGCTATGTGATTATGTATTTTGAACTTCTTGTTAACATGTGCTAACATGTTGAGAAAATGCAGTCAACAAAAATGTGTGGAAATAAAATAAAGTATAAAGGATATAGGATGAGGGTTAGGTTCAACAGATTGAGATTACTCATATAATTCATTATGATTTTAATAATTACATTTAGTTTGCTTAAGAGGTCTATTTATATTGCTTTGATATAGTTGATTTATTATCTTATCGTTTGCTTTTATTTCGATATCAAAACTGAACATTATTGCTTACATTAATAATTTATCGTTTGCTCCTATTTTAATGTTTAATTTAACAGTTGATATGTATGGCATTATCGCCTGTTTTTATTCTTTTTGTTGTTAACTTTGGCAACATTTCTGTATTAGGATTGTTTTGGTTGTGAAAGTAAACTTGCAATTAGGAATTCGGAAACCAAGTTGCTTATCTATGCTCTGATTCTCAGACCTATTCTCGCCTACAGTTGTGCCGTTTGGGGTTTTGCTGCAAACACACACCTTAATAAACTTGAAAAAGCACAAAATAACATTATTAGACAAATTGTAAATGCTAGATGGTTCATGAGAAATACAGACAATTATAAATCAATTAACTTCCCAACAGTAAAAAAGTTCATACAAAAAACATCCTTTAACTTCTTTAATAATCTCATGAACATAAATAACAACACACTTACAAACATCTCAAACTATGACCCTGACCCAGCTATTAGAAGACCCAAAAATGTTTTACTCGATTCTTATCAAATTCACTCTAATTTCCCAAAATCTTTTAAAATAAAAATATTCCCATTCTGAATCACCCACCTCACACCACCCCACACCAATCCGACCAATCACAACTCTCATACAAACCAGGATATATTTTCACTCTGAAAACACACACTAACATATAAGCAGCACCCCCATTGGTAAACTGCTTTCACCCCCTCACCTTCACCTACCCTTTCTCCGAAAAGGAAAAAAAAAAAAAAAAAAAAAAGGTTAAATCAAATACTTTAAAAACTCTCTTTCAATTAATTTTTTCATCCTTTTAAATTTTAAATCACTCTGATAAATTAATTTTACACTATGAAGCCATCCAAAATATCTTTTATGCAATTTTGGGCTGGAAAAAGCCAAAGTCAAGCATCCCAAACTGCTCTGATATGGAGATTTAGAGTCGTTGGCTCAGGAGCTCCAGTAAAGCCTGTCAACCTATAATTCGGAAAAGGTATTTAATTTTCAAGAAAGCAATTGCTTTTGGGGAGCCTGGATCTCGAAAGTAAGTTTAGTTAACACTAATTGATATTTTTTAAAATAGTTCTACGTTTTCGAAAACTTAAATGAAACTATCTAAGCCATTTTCAGTTTTTAGCGTGTGCTAACATGTTGTCTTCGCTTTTCATTTACTTTTTTAATATTTTCCCATAAAAGAAAAAAAAAGGGCAATTTCAAGAAAAAAAAGTAGTTTTATTTTTCTCCCTATATAATAATTAAGGAAACAAAGAATATAATTAATTGTACCTTATCTAACAAAAATGCTTAACACATAAATTTTCAAATGACATTTAACGCAGTAGATATTTTTTTTCTTTCGGATTGATTCGACACCATTTGAATTATATTAAAGGAAAATCTAAAGGTTGACGGAAAAAGGTATTCTAGCTTTTCCCCCGCCATTTTGCACAACCGCACAAGCGTTAAATAGATTGTACTTGAAACTGAGGTAAAATTGATTTACTATAAAATTTCCTTTTATAAGGGCTCTCACCTAGCCGCCATTTTGATTTCGTACGCTTAATGTTAATCCTAAGGAATTTCGACTTTAATTCTCGCATCTTTACTATTTAATCTATTTGAATTCAATAAAATGCATCTGAAAGAGCAAAAAATAATAAAAATTAAGAGAAATTAGTTTTTCTTCCTATTTTTAAAAATATTTATACCTTTTATTTAATAATTCAATTTTCAGTTTTTTTAAAAGTATTCTGAAATACTTTCAATAATCGGAGGAAAAGTATAGTTTCACAGAAACCTTCATTATTTTTTGCTCTGTTGGAAGCACATTTTTTTAAGGACGGGGTAATATAGGAACTCAGGATTAACAATACGTTCACGAAATAAAAAGGGCTGATGTATGGGAGCTTTAAAACTCCCGTATACCAGCCATTTTGATTTCGTGGGTGTAATGTTAATCTTATGGAATTTAAAGTTCTGCTCTCAGATCTTTACTACTTGATCTATTTGAATGCAATAAAGTGCATTTGAAGAAGCAAAAAAATTATGAAGGCTTCTGCGGAATTACTTTTTTCCATTGATTTTTAAAAACATTTTACAATATTTTTTTAAAGTACGGAGAACTCACGCACGAAACATTAAAATAAGGGTAAAAGTACTTTTGAAAATCGGAAGAAAAAAGTAATTCTGCAGAAGCATTTATCATATTTTGCTTTTTCAGATGCATTTTATTGCATTCAAATAGATCAAATAGTAAATATTTGAGAACGGAAGTAGAAATTCAATAGGATTAACATTAAGCTGACGAAATCAAAATGTTGGGTAGACGGGAGCTTTAACCCAGCACTGAGAATCAACTCGAGGGCTGTTGGTGACAGACCTCGTTATTTTGAACCTCGGTAAAGTTACGGGGACGTCATCTGAGATGGTATCTCCTCCACCACGCCACCAGAGTGACTTGGGACATCGAACAGATCGAACGTACATCAGCAAAGCTACGCGTCGGATCTTTAGTGAACTTAGGGCACGAATACATGATTCGACGAAAATAACGCCGCCCTCGACAACACGACCATGGCCATTAGCCTACTGCTGCCACTCGTATCGATATAGAAACCAATCGATGTAGAAATCAGTTCCTTATGGCCTTTGTTGCCCAACATCCCTCATCAATAAAAAAAAAAAAAACAGTTTTTTGTATTATAAATAAACGAATCGTACTGTACTAACACAAAGAACAAGAAACTAAGTTTGTATTCGAAACCTTTCCCTTCCTGTCAAGATCGAATGTTATATAATCACCCCGGCTTCTATTCAACCTTGAAGATCCAAAAATTTGATGTCCATTGCTGAAAAATACTGCGTCGATTTATAGGATTTAAAAATGGAGAGTTAAGTACAGCTTTGATGTATTATTGTCAATACAACTATCGACAAGGGAGAGTTCGAGCCAAACTGGCGATTCATCGCTCTTAGACAGTTCGTCAAGAAAAGAAAAAAACACCAAGTGGTATGGTGGTAAAGAAAAAGTACCGATATTTCTTTAGCACTATAGAATGAGTTTACAAAAATTGCGCCATAGATAAAGTCTTTTTACAACCTTTTTTATGTGTTCCACTTGATGTGTGTCATCAAATTTTTGATCGTTAATTTAACCAACTTCCCATCAAGCTAGAGCTCTGAAATTTTGGGAATCGTTCTTACTCGCCTAACAATGCAATATTTAGACATTTGCGACAAGTTTTAACTAATATTTTCTTTAATAATGCAACTTAGCCCAACCAATTGGCTCGATTTCAAAAATGGGCTCCAAACTTGGCGATTTTTTTTTTGGCTGAACGTTACCAGGGTAGCCCCATTTGGCAAAATACAACCAAATAATTCTTGTCGCCAAGGGTGGTTGGGTTAAACTGCATTCCAACAATTTAAATTACCGGATGAATTAATTAAATTTAGTTAGTTTTAACGTTTTTATGTTCTTCACAAGGTGTGTGTCTGTCTGTCATCAAATTTTCTATCACTAATTCAACCAACTTCCCATCAATCTAGAGCTCTGAAATTTTGGGAACCGTTCTTACTTGCCTAACAATGCAATATTTAGATATTTGCTTTTATCTAATATTTCAATAATTTTCTATAATAAACTTTGCCACCATATAAAAAAGTTGTTTTTAAAAACGTTGGTTTTTATCTCGAAATATTACTGATTTCTTTACAACTAGCCAAACCCATGTTACAATAGACATAGCGAAAACTACAAATTTCCAAAACGTTATTTATTTATTTTTTTGAGGCGGAGGAGGAAAGTTGAACATTCAAATGTGTGCTGTTATAAAAAATATAACTTTTGCAGCTATGATATTGATTCAATTGAACTAGCATTAAAATAGTTTTGATATTGTTGAAAATATTCCCATATGTTATTAAAGATTTAGGCTTTTATCAACCAGTAATTTTGAATTCGGAAACGCAATGTTAATTCTATAGAATTTCTACTACTGATCTCAAATCTGTTCTATTTGATCCATACATAAAATGGTATAGATAGTAGAATACAAAAAAGCGCATTCGAAAAAGCAAAAAATAATGATGGTTTCTGCGGGATTTCATTTTTCTTCCAAGTCTTATAAAAATATTTTTACTCCTATTTTAATTATTCGTTTGAGGTTTTTTCTGTTGTTAAAAATATTTTGATGTATTTTCGAATAAAAATGATAATTCTATTGAAACCTTTTCTCTCTCTTTCGAATGCACTTTATTGCATTCGAAAAAATAAAATACTAAAGATTTGAGGACGGTAGTAGACATTCCACAGGATTAGAATTACGTTATCGAGATCAAAATAGCAGGTAGAGGGGAGTCTTAATAAACAAAATCAATCTGATTTTGTGAGACTTCAATAAAATTCTCGCAACACATAGCATAACACCATATGCAAATCTATATTTTCACTTGAAAAAAAATTGTTTTAAAAATAACGGATTAGCATATTAGTTTTTGTTCCAGATTAAATCTAGTAAAAACAGTGTTTAATAGTTGATTTTTTGCCTCTTTATACAAATGTATGCCTTTCATCAAGCTACCCAAAATGTCGATGGTGTCAAAATGATTTTAAAAAGATCTGTGTGAAATGATAGACAAGTGAATGTTGTATATTTTTACTTACACACTATGTGAGTGAGTATCTACATTGTTCCTCTTCTTTCCCCACTAATAAAGAAAATTATCACTTAACTTGCGACAGCTCTTCTTCTTTATTTAATTCAACGACCATTGCTCCTTTTAATTAAACTGTTATTAATTACGAAACTCCAACTGAAGATACTTAAAAACGAGATAAAATACATTATTTTTCATTGAAGAGGAAAGATAAAGTCACTTTCTCTAGAATCCTAATTAACGTGACAATACTAGTTTATAATTTAAATATGAAATCTTAGCATACCTTACCCCTCGTTTTGATTCAATCACTTCCCACAAACAATGGATTCCTATCTTAATACTTGGACTAGAATTGGCATCAATTTGCAAAACTAATTTAGATTTTTCAATCCAAAGTATAAATCTCCATCAGCAAGTCGTTATCCTCGAGCACCCATTGTTTCCTTCAATTCTATTTCATTTATATATCGTTATCTGTAATTCACAAATCGCTTTATTTCTTTAACCATCTAGTTTAAATCACAGTTACTTCTTTTTTATCGAAATTTTATGCAATTCATGCTGTTATAAAGTCCCCGAAGTTACTAAAGAGAAAATCGCGAATAGAACAATGTCACAAGCTAAGTACGCCCCCATAGCTCTGACGCATGTTGCATCTCCTCCACATAAACACACGATCCCACAGTCTATCTTTACAGCCGACAGTTTGTTAATCGTGGTTTTATTTTAAAACTTCTATCATGTGAAGAGAGAGTATTCTAATTAATACTGTTAGAAACAAGTTTAGAAAAATTGTAAAGTAATGATTTACATTTCAGAGCATACTTGTATGTACAACGACTCTTTTTAACAACAACGCCAGAAATTATTACTCCTTATTCACTACCACGAACGCGATGTCTTTCACAGTTCGGTTTGTATAGGCGCAGCAAAAAGCTACCGCTCATCTTTTCAAAAATTGTTACGAGCATGAGTTGATGCTTCCCGGCAAAGCTTCTTTTTAAAAGTAAAAGTTGGATTTTCAGAGATGTCACCATTTGACGAAAGAGAGTTTAAGCAATGACCTCTACGCTTTGGCGACGAATTTGGCGACAAATAGAAAGTACTCGAAGGTGCTGGAATCTGATCAAAAATTCGAACGGGAAGAAAGTTATGGACTTTTCGTGAATTTTCTGTATGTCGTCACCCCTGGCCCGAAAGAAAATACGCTAAGAGCTACAGTCGATGAATATCTGAGCAGGAATCGGTCAATGTATGGAATCAGTTGTCTGTGGAGTTTACTTTTTAGACCTATCGGGGAATCGTGGCCAAGTGAATCAGCTGGAGATTCGTCCTGAATCTAAAGGAACTGTCGGATTCTGTTTTTGGTGTCTCTGTTACGAAGTTCGCACGGGGGATTGAATGAACGCTGTCGGCACTTGGAGCATTCCGGATGAATTTGCGAAGTAGGAACATGTACATGATGGGAATCGTCGGAGCCTGCCCTGGAAGTGTAGAATATTACAATAGAGGCTGTTTGCAGGGAGGGGTAATATTCTGGTGATCTGGACGTTGTTGAAATAGCTGTGTTTTGTTCCTGTATCTGTATCATTTAATTGTGCAAGAGCTGTGCATCTGTTATTGTTTTAATTGGGCTACCTGTGTGTTATCTTGAATATTTACGAACAAATCGTTATTCTTTGTCGTAATTCACTCCTAACACACGAACAGAGGAAAAGAATTTTTCGTAATACAATGGACCACGGCTCGAAATCACCGCTGTAGCTCCAAAACCAACGTCATCACCTCTCTCCTCCTCCACGGGGTCGAAAATTACCTGGCACCGAAAATGTTTCAAAAAATAAAGTAAATGTTAGTCGTGCTTGATTAAAAACAGCTCGAAGAGTTCTTCAAACTCTTGTTGATTGGTAACTTTAAAGGCAAACTGTTTTAGACCAAGTTCTTTTTAAGTTTTTTTTCTTTCAACTTTCTTTACGCTCTTAAGTTTACATTGAACAATACCTTATTTTCGAATAAGATTCCTTTCTAAGAAATTCTTTTCGGAGAATTTTAATTTACTAAACCTATTTTATCTATTAAATTAAATACCGTCTCGCTATTCGGCAGATTTCGGCCCGGAGAACCGTCAAAAACGTCGGATGAAAGAGAAATCCCTAAAAAAATAGTGCATTTAAGTAGCTATAGCTATATGTTATTGCGTAACTTCAATACAGTGTACTTAAAAAAAGGGGTAAAAGTACGAAATAACTAAAACTGCAAAATAATCTATTGGTTTTTATTTATAGACTACATAAATTTATTTGAGAAGAAGGTGTAAAATAACGTCTGTAAGACTAGCCTGTTTGAGTAAAACCGCCGGACAGGACTAGAAATTTGAAATGCCGGATTAAAAAGACTTGACTGTGCATGTGTTTGAACTATGCGTTGTCTAAAAAATGCATTATGATTGCTAATAGAGCATTAAATGAAATGAATTGATAACATTGAACTTACAGGATTAAATATTCGAGTTGTAACATTATTGTAGTTGCTGGTTTTCTTAAAATTATTTCAAGCTGCCGTGTTAAAACTATAAATGCGCCAATGACTAAAAGTATGAAAATGTTAAAAACTAGAAAAGGCAAGAAGGGAAACTTGGGAAATATTAGAAAACGGACTTCGTTATTTCAAGTCCAGGTCAAGTGACGAGGAGGAAACCTGAGATGGCACCCTCACTCTCCAAACTTCCACACCACACCAACGGGAAGATTTAGTTTCAGGTTTAACGTGCATCAGCTCCTCTACACGGCATATCTTTAGTCGCATCAAAGTTCGAGCCCATGACTCCACTGAAACAACATCGTCCTCGTTATCCGAATCATAATTAACTTATGAATAAATGTCAAATGTGTTTCGGCTCCGGTTAACAGACGGCAGCCCTAAATGATAACAACAATTTACTTTAATGCCATCAGTTTTCAAGTGGCCTCGGTAGCCGAGTGTTGCAGTCGCGGACTCGCAACCGCGGGCTTCCTTTGAGTCGTGGGTTCGAGCCATGATGTCACTGAAGACCCTCCGTGTAGCCGAGGCTAGATACTCATTCAATCTGTTGAGAATCAAAGTCCTCATGCTGGCGTGGTGGGGAGTTAGGGGAGGGAGGTGGCAGCTCAGGTGTCCTCCGCGTCACTTTGTGACATTCGGATACTCGCGATTTTCTCTTCACTAACCTTGGGGACTTGATTGAGTTTGATTGCATGAAAATAACAATTTCTTCCCAAACAAAATGAAACGTGATTATGTTAATTAGATGCAGGTGGAAATAAAGTGAAATGTTTCAGATATAGTGGTATATAAGCAAAAGGAAATCTAGAGGATAAAGAGAGTGTGGTTAACTCTGAGTATCAAGAGTCCGATAATATCAAAAATAGTTACTAGCTATTGTTGATAGATAAAAGCAACCCCAACCGGAAGGGTTTGGTATTTCAATAATATTTGAATTGGTGGGATAATTTTACAGTCCAGACAGAGCTATAACTCATTAAATATTATATTACAGTAATTCATAAATAAATAGTTGAGTTGGAATAGACTTGCGTGTCTTTGCATCAGTAATTGACTTTTAGCTTTAGTTATATTTACTTATGCTATGGCACAAGAGTCGGGTAGAAAATTCACAACACAACTTGACCGAGGCTCAAAATTACGAGGTCCATTGGCAATGGCCCTCGTGTTGCTTTTAGTGCAATATTAATTAAACCAAATCAAATCAAATCGCTGACGGTGGGCGTTAAGGACCACCTGCCACCTTTCCGGGAAGCATTTCCAAAAATCCTCTAAAAAGTTTGATTAAAATTAAAAATCAAACGATGCATGTTTCAACAAATAGTTCATATATCTTTGAAGACATTAAAAGCAGTTATTGGTGCATTGTAGCTTTGTGCCCCATGCATTTTTGATTATTACATAGACGAGACGCAGCACGCGCAGTTCACCACAGTGCGTGGGCGTATGATGTATCAGCAAAGCTCAAGTTTAATAGTTCGGACAGATCAAGACAAGAGACAAGATTAAGGCTTCCGCCAACGCTCTTTCCTATTGTCTTATCAATCCTATGGAGTTTCCTACTCGAAACTAAAATGTTGCCTATAACTGCATGAAATAAAGTACATTCGAAAGAGCGAGAAAAAGGAATGTTTTTGTGCCATTGCTCTTTCTTCAGACTTTCAGGAACATTTTTAAATACTTATTTAACTTATGGAAACCTACAATTACACTACTGATTTCAAGAGTTCGTGTGCGTGTTGTTTTCCTCTGAAAAAGGAATGGGAGTATTTTTTTTTAAGGAAGGGGAGGTTGGTCTGAAACACGAGGTCTTAAGTCTTAGACAACCAAGCCAGGGAGGAATTCATAGGATGATAAATTATTAGGCGCTTTTACTTCGGTCATTGTCGGGTGTAATTTTTTGGAGAGGGTCATCCAGTGGTATACCTATTTTTTTTCTTCGAAAGCCATCGTGCAAATTCGTCTTGATTTTCTCAGGATGCAGCTTTCATTGTCAAATAATCAAGGTGTGTACGTAAATATTATCTACTTATAAGCTCGAATATAAAGTGATAATTTTTGATTAATCGTTTCCCGTTAAAATATTAACTCGGGATAAATTCGAAATCTAGGCAACGGGATGTAACAACTATTTTTGTTGTTTTCCTAATATTACGTTATGTGTTTTACGTTACTTAACCTTTTTTGCCTTGTGAATGTCACCTGTGTTATTAATTATTTTAAAGTTATATTTTCTTTGAATTCTTTTCTACAAAATAAATATATCGCATTAAATTCACCGTTTTCATCCTATCTATATAAAGAATTTTGGAGTCGCGTTACATTCGAGCTAATAAGGTAATTATTTTATTCTAAAATAGAAGTAAAAGACGGCATTCAACAATACTTATCAAGTTAAAGTGTTTTTTTTAGTATTGTTCCAAGAAGTTCATGCACTTTTTTACAACGTTTTTCTAAATTTCACTTGGTGTGTGTGTGTGTGTGTGAGTGTGTGAGTGTGTGTGTGTGTCATCAAATTTTCGATCGTTAATTTAACCAACTTCCCATCAAGCTAGAGCTTTGAAATTTTGGGAATCGTTCGTACTCGCCTAACAATGCAATATTTAGACGTTTGCGATAAGTTTTAACTCATATTTTCTTTAATAATGCAATTTAGCCCAATCACTTGGCGCGATTTCAAAAATTTGCTCCAAACTTGGCTGGTTTTTATTTATTATTATTATTATTTTATTTTTTGTTTAACTTAAGTCCGTAAAACGGAACAGGGTACCACATTTAGCAAAATATCGCTAAGTAATTCTTGTCGCCAAGGGTGGTTGGGTAAAAATGCATTCCATTCATTTAATTTACCGGATGAATTAATTAATTTTAGTTTTAACGTGTTTATGTATTTCTCTTGGTGTGTATTAGTGTGTCATCAAATTTTCGATCGTTAATTTAACCTACTTCCCATCAATCTAGAGTTCTGAAATTTTGGGAACCGTTTTTACTTGCCTAACAATGCAATATTTAGATATTTGCATCCAGTTTTAACTAATATTTCAATAATTTTTTTAATAAACTTTGCCGCCATATAAAAACGTTGTTTTTAAAAACGTTGGTTTTTAATTCGAATTATTACAACGTTTTTCTGAATTTCACTTGGTGTGTGAGTGTGTGTGTGTGTCATCAAATTTTCGATCGTTAATTTAACCAACTTCCCATCAAGCTAGAGCTTTGAAATTTTGGGAATCGTTCGTACTCGCCTAACAATGCAATATTTAGACGTTTGAGACAAGTTTTAACTCATATTTTTTTAAATAATGCAGTTTAGTCCAATCACTTGGCGCAATTTGAATAATTGCCAAACTTGGCGAATTTTTTTTTTTTGCTGAATGTTAAGTCCGCTTTGCGGACCAATTTAGCAACATTTGGCAAAATACCGCCAAATAATTCCTGTCTCCAAGAGTGGTTTGACTAAACTGTATTCCAACCATTTAATTTACCGGATTAATTAATTTTAATTAGTTTTAACGTTATGTATTTCACTTGGTGTGTGTCTGTATGTATGTGTATCAGTGTGTCATCAAATTGTCTATTGTTAATTTAACCAACTTCTTATCAAGCTAGAGCTCTGAAATTTTGGGAACCGTTCTTATTTGCCTAACAATGCAATATTTAGATATTTGCGACCAGTTTTAACTAATATTTTAATAATTTTTTTAATACACTTTGCCACCATATAAAAACGTTGGTTTTTATTTCGAATTATTATACTTTCATATAATCAATTTTAGAGTGGAATTTCTGGAAGAAAAGAAATTCTTAGTTCTTTTCTCTTACTGGATAGCTCAAAAAATTAGAAATAAAGAAAACTACATCTTTTTTCATTCAACTTCTTAATTAATATTCAGGTTTAAAAATTAATTTAAAAATTTCTATAATGTTTTCTATACACGAGCAAGTATTTATGTACATTGTGGCTATAGTTTATTCTATAATGTTAAATTTACTCTATCCATTATACTTCATTTAACCGCAATGTATTTCATTCCGCAACCTCTGTTAAATCAGTTGCGTTTCTGTAGTTATAATCCATTCAAAAGCATTCACTCAGACTAATATGTTGTACTACATTTAAATAAGGCTCATTCAATATTGCTACCTTATCTGCGTTTATTATGCAGGGCTTAAATATTATCATTTCATTTAGTGTTTCGCATCGTCATCGTTATCACGAAAGCTTCCCACTGCATTAGTTGTAATAAATGTATCAATCACTCGATAGCTACATGATATTATTTAATAATGTAACAGTACCTGTAGTTGAATTGCACATATATCCCAAACGTTTTTGTTACTATTACAATAATTGTATTTAGAGGAAGTATGTGAACCTTACGGCCCACAACGTATATCTCTGCTGCCAACATAACAAGAAGAAAAAAATAATTTTCGAAAAATACCGCAGCTTTGTTCTTAAGGCTCTTGTCTACCAGCTATTTCGATTTCATGAACATAATATTAATCCTATATATTTCCTATTACCATCCTCATATCTAAACTTGTATATATATTCGAATACAAGAAAAAGTGCATTCGAAAGAGCAAAAAATTATGAAGGTTTTTGTTGAATTGTATTTTTTTCTATAGGTTTAAAATGTCTTAGAATATTTTTAAAGGTCTACAAGCGAATTTTTAAAATATAGGTGATAATACTTTTAAAAATCAAAAGAAAAACGGATTTACGTAGAAATCTTTCA
>BMAW01120642.1:0-14894 GCA_019974015.1 Nephila pilipes | reverse complement strand
CTCCCATATATATATATATATATATATATATATATATATATATGGGAGGGGGGGTTTCACTAAGCAGTAAAGGGGAGATAGGTTTTTGGTTATTCCTGTTAGTATATTTTGCATTTTACTATTATTTGTAATAGTTTAAATTACTTTAAAATAAAACTATACGTGTTTATTACCTTAAAATTAATTTACATAAAAAAATCTCGAGTTGAGATAATTCTTGGCTCTTTATTTCGCTTTCTTGTACTTTCTACACGACAATATGCATTTGTTATCATCTGAGAGTCCCAACTTGAACCGAATGGAAACCCCTTGGTGCATTCGAGTTTGAGACGCTTTCAAGAAGAGTCGACACTACAGTCGCAAATCTTATCTAAAAACCGAAATTAAAATGGATGGAACAATATTGGCCCTGACCCCTACAATGATCTACTTCGTTCTCTGAACCAGCAGTTAAGACAAAAAAAAAATATAGGTTCCATATCACTCACTAAAGAATAACTCATGTCGACCCTATACCTTTTCTAAATCCAACTGCGTATTAATTTCTCTAATTTCTTATAAAATCTCTTACAAAATGCATTTACATATTGTTACAAAAATTATGGGTGTAAGAGAGTGAAATCAAATCCAACACAGAGGATAATAAGAACGGAAGTTTTATAGACAATTATTCATGACAGGAGGCAAGTAGCAGAACTTTGACAGTCACGGCGCAGGCAGAAACACATGACTTGCTCAGATTAGCGACACAGACACAGGAACATCCCTCGCAATGATAGTCTCAAATGTATCAGCAACGTTCAGCTCCTGAGCTTACTGCATATCCCCACAGTATTTCTTAGCGCTCGAAAGGCAGACTCCAGAAACAGACTGACTCACTCTCGGCGTATTTATACTCATTCCGGCCAGGTGTGACATCACACCGAAAATTCAAGAATAGTCCGTAACTTTCTTCCCAGTCTCTTTTTAGCCCAGGTTCCAGCACTTTCGGGAACATTGCATTTGTCACAAAAGTTGCTAAGTTTATTGCCAAAGTCACCAAAACGTTCCCGAAATCCGTCTCCGAGGTTGCCAAAACGTTCCCCAAATCCGTTTTCAAGGTTAATGGGTCCTTTTTTTAAACTTCCCTTAGCTGACCGATGAAATCTCTATTAATTCTTTTGTTCCTTCAAAAGAGGATCTTTTCAGGGATGCGTCATTTCTTGTTCGAAACATTATGAATGTTTACGTAATGCATTTTCTTTGTGATTTCATTATATCACAAATACCCTTAAATTTCATAAAAAATATCCATTTCGTAAGAATATGATTGTCGTTTCTCGCCTTAGGTCATCTGTATTAGTCATATGTCATACCGTTTTAGTGGACTATATTCGATATATATTCTGAATTATACAATGACATACGTCACTAAATACAAGATGAAAACTAAAACATTCGAACAAATAAATTTATGAAAATTACTTTTTATATTTTATTCTGATAAGTCTGGATTTATTTTATCAAAATAAAATAAAATATTCATCCGAATACAGATACGAATTGATAAATATATTTTACTCATTAATATTTTATTTTTGTAAATGTTTTCAAATGCTTTATTTCCCCAGCTTCATATTTGGTTTTAATCACGCGCTTGACCCTTCTCTTGATTTTTTTTTCATCTCTCTGTTTTTCCAATTCAGCTTAATTCCTCTTTCTACGAAAGGATCATCTTTGTTTGAATAATGAATTTTACCGCGAACTCCTTTAATAGCTTCTATAAAAACGGAAAAGTAATTCCTAGATTTAAAAGAATAATTTATCGTGCAGCAAAAAATTTATATGAAAAACTTTCTTCTCTCTTTCCCATTATATCTTTTTATAGTTTTCTTTTGCTCCTTTGAGTAATTTTCCCCCAAAGCTCTCCTGGATTATAAGAAACGAAACGTTTTATTCTTTTCAATATAATTTTCTGCTAATTTCTGATTAAAGCAGTTAATTTTTTTTTTTCATTTTTTACGGTAGGAACGTTTCCTATATTACATTTTTTTATGCTATCGTTATGCAAAGAAAACAAAATTAAAAAAGGTTGTTTTTCAAAAAAAGAGGGATATTTAAGGATTAGGTGAGTAAACCGTTAAATACTTTATTGTGAATCACCTTTTCTTACTTTTAAATCTAAATTTCGGGGAAAAAAATTCTTTCTCTAATTACAATGGTTAATTACAAATACCATAAAGAATAAGAAAGATTTACTGTAACAAAAGGATCTTAAGTGTAAAAGATTAGTCAAAATCAAATAACATCGATATGATAAAATCCGTCACTTAATTAAAGTTAACTATTAGCGATAATTAGAGTCAAGACAGCAATACCTTTCACGAGTGTCGTTCAAAAAATACCCGTTTTTGACGGTGATACTAAGGAAATTCGGTCGTACCATTGTGTGCTGCCATTATTTAAATAGTCACGAATCACGTTTGACACTGATTTCTTGGCTAGATTTTATTTACGTCGCGCTAGAAGCTATTGCTGACGTACCTCGTGATTCTGAACATTGGTCAAATGACGAGGACGACACATGAGCTGGTACCCCACCACCCCGCCATGAGAGGATTTTGAGCCCCGACAGATTTAACGTGCATGAGCTCCTGCTACATGTTGCGTCTTTAGTGGCATCAAGGCTCGAACATACTACTCGACGGAAACCACCGGTCACTAGTCCGCTACCGTAACCACAAGGCTACCACGACCCTATATTTAACACTGTCTCATAGGTTAGTTTTAACTACTGTAACATCGAGGCTTCGGTAGCCCAGTGGTCATAATTGTGGATTTGCTGTCGGCGTTGTTCTCGTCGAGTCGTGGGTTCGACCCCTGAGGCCACTAAGGTTTCGCCGTGTAGCGGAGCTAATACACCAATCTCAAGCCACTGTGGGAGTGGTAAAAAAAGTTTGGAGAGGGAGAGACCAACTCAGGTGTCGTCCTTGTTGGTCCTTGTCACGCGTCGGGCTTCAAAATTACGAGCTCCATCGCCAACAGCGCTCGTGTTGCTTCTAGTGTGACGTTTACAAAAAATTACATCACATATTTCAAGTTGTTGCTATTGTTGATATGTATTTGTTTTTATACATCAAAGACAGGGCATTAATTGAAACAATGGTTTGTTTCTAACGATTCTGTTTCAAAAAAGCGAATTTTGAAAAAGAATATTTTTCTTTTTTAATTACCCCAAATTCTGTTCCTCCAACTTCTTTTCCTCTCCATTTAAAAGTAACATATAAGGCGAAGGATAATTATTCAAAGAGTATCATTACAGCTTTCATCTACCGGTCATTTTGATTTTGTGAACTTAATGTGAATCCTTTGGAAGTTTTTTTATTACCGTCCTCAGATCTATATTATATTTCATCTTTTATCTAATATTATCCGAACGAATAAAAATAATGAAGATTTCTGCGGAAATGTATATGTCTTCCAATTTTTAAAAATATTTTTAACCGTTATTGTAATGATTTGCTTGTGTGATTTCCGGTCTTTACAAAATATTCTAAGATATGTTCGAAAATTGGGAAGAAAATATAATTCTGCTGAATAGATAAAATAGTATAGATATGATGACAGTAGAAGAAATTCCGTAAAATTAACATTGCGTCCACAAAATAAAAATGACCGGTAGACACGTGAGTCTTAAGGCTCCCGTCTACCCGCCATTTTGATTTCATGGACGTAATGTTAATCCTATGGAATTTCAACTTTAATTCTCCCAAGTTAACTATTTGATCTGTTTGAATGAAATAAAATGCATCTTAAAGAGTAAAAAAATAATGGATGCTTCTGTGGAATTACATTTCCTTCCAGATTTTTAAGAAATATTTAACCCCTATTTTAATGATTCATTTGTGAGTTTTTTTTCTATATTTACAAAACATTTTTAAAAATCAGAGGGTATATAAAAATTAATTCCACAGAAACATTTATTGTCTTCTGTATTTTCGAATGCCCTTTATTGCATTCAAATAGAACAAATAGTAAAGATGTGAGAACCGTAGTGAAAATTCCATAGGATTAACAGAACCACCACGAAATTAAAATGGCGCGTAGACAAGAGCCTTAATAGATGGCAGCACTCAGGGGTTAACTTCCCTTAGCTATGCCATTTGTCCTCAAATACAGGTACTTTTTGAATCAACTTCGAATTTTATATAAGATTCCATTGTAAATTTGTGATTAACTTCTCATATTAAAATAGGCGGGTAAAGTAGACGAGAGTAGTCTTAAGATGACATGATGCATATTTCCGTGATAAAGTTCCGCACTGTGAAGCAACAGAAGGGCTATTGGCGACGGATCTACTCCTTTTGAGACTTCGTCAAGTGGCGAGAACGACACCTAAGCTAGCATCTCCCTCTCCGAACATCCACACACAGATAAAGAGAGGAATCAGGATCTTGACCAGATTTAATGTGCATCAGGTTCGCATTTTGATTTCGTGAACGTAACGTAAATTCTTTTGAATTTCTACTACCATCCTCAAATATATACTATTTTTTATATTTGAATGCAGAAAAGTGCAAGAAATTAATGATGATTTCTGCGGAATTATATTTTCTCCTATTTTAGCCACTCAAGTGGTTATTGTTTTAGTTGGATTACTTTTGGCGTACCACATCACTTTTATATTTTTTTTTTTATCATTTTCTTCAATTTTAATTACATGTAGCTGATATAATATTCAGTTTAATAATCTATTGTTTGTTTAATTTTAATTACATTTAGCTGATGTAATATTTAATTTATGAATTTATCTTTTGCTTCAATTTTAATTGCATTTAGCTTAAATATATTTAATTTAATAATTAATTATTTTGCTTTAATTTTAATTACATGTAGTTTACTATTGTCCATTTCTCGATATTTTATCATTTACTTTAATTCTTATACTTAATCGAGTAATTTAATAATAATTGTTCAAAAAAAGCGCACCTAGGGTGTCTAAATCTGTTCTTTGCAAAACTTTATTCGCGAACAATACGCCACCGAGCAAAATAGAGAAAGCAAATCTTTGTAAACACATTTATTTACAGTCCCTAAGCGCTAATTACACATAAACAAATAATTACACATTTTACAAATTATATGAGGGCTTCCAATCTACCCGTATTTTAACTTAACCCGCTTTTGCGGTCAGGAGAAATTACATAAAAAAAAACAAACAAGAAAATAAACCCTCCTTACAGATACAAATGTTCTCTGAAATATTATCCATGAAACCGTGCTCTCTCTTTTACACGAGATAAGGCTCCTCCTGGCGGTATCCAAATAAACTATTTCCAACAAACTTTGCACAGAACTTTTTTACTTGTTTAGTTCTTGAGTTGAATCGTTTTTTTATCCATTCATGATGATCATTCATTCAGCAAATAAAATAACTTCTTCCATCTAAAGTTTAAACCCCCAAGGCGCTTTGAATACAAATCGATTTCATTCATTTAACCCTATTCATTCCAGATTATCAATTTCCACTTAAATCCAAAAAAAAATATTTATTGGTTTTTCAGTCTGGAAGGGCAGTTTTGAAAAGGTAATTCGAACAAGAAGTACGATTCAGTTTTAAAGCACCATCCTGCTCAGAAACTTTTATTTAGAAAGAAAATCTTTTGATCTCTCTGCTTTTGGGAGACCAATAAGACCATTAATCACAGCTAAGCTGAAAGAGATGTGATAATGTCTTTTCATTGATTATACGTGAGCAGCATTAATAATATTTCTCCTTCGTAGAACCTTGTTAATTGGCAGCATTTTGGAGCTGTGAGTAACGGATGGTTATTACCCATAATTTACATTATCAGAAGAGATAATGAAGTTACATTGAATATTACTGGACGTTTACGACGGTGATTGAATTTAATGTCTCCGATATATTTTATCAAGTCCTATTATATGCTACTTTTTTGCGGATATGTTGTAGCACGGGCTGTTCCCTCAGATAAAATCTGGAGTTTCTTTCTGACTTTATAGTGTCAACAGAATGCCCAAGGGGACAGAGTTTAGAACTACAGGCCCCTTCCTCGGGAGAATCACCCCCCGCATTCAGGATATATTGGCAATAAAAAATTTTTTTTAGAACAATTTAGGATAAAATATAAACTACATGTTGGAGAAAAGAACAAAAAATAACACATCATTTCCAAATTCAAAAGGAAATAAGAGCTAACAATATGACTACTGAGTGAGACGTCATAGTTCTAATATTTCTAATTTTTCATGTTTCCTTCTTTCTTCCATTTATTTTGGAATACATATCAATCTGTTTCCATTAGTTAGTTGGTTGTCTTAATTAAAGCGGAACTAGAAGCAATACGAGGTCTGTTGGCGATGAAACTCGTAATTTTGAACCTTGGTAAAGTGACGAGGACAACAGCATAGTTGGCATCTCCCTCTCCTAACTTCCACACAACGCCAATGGGAGGACTTTAAGCCCCGACGGATTTAACATGCATCATCTCCGCCTACATGGATGTATTCCAGTGACGTTGCCATGGTAGTCTCGTGGTCATGGTCCCGGACTCGTCGAGTAGTGGTTTTGAGCCCCGATGCCAATGAAGACCCGCCATGTAGCCGGGGCTGATACACGTTAAATCTTCTCGGTTCTAATTACTCTTGTTGGCGTGGTGCAGAAGTTTAAGGAGAGAGGTACCAGATAAGGTGCCGTCCTCGTCACTTAAACAAGATTCAGAATTACGAGGTCCTTCGCCAATAGCTCTCGTGTTGCTCCTTATGCTATACTTATAAAACCAACCAAATATCTGACTTTATATTTAAGTTTTCAGCTTCTTCCTAACCAAATGAAACGTAATGATGCAAATTCTGTAAACTTTAGACGTGGAGTGAATAGATATAATCAAGTCGCATAAAACCCACTGAAAATTCAATTCATATATAATATGAATAAGGTTACGGTGATCGGAAAGGTTCTGTGTGATGGGTGCGTGGGTTTTCTTGTAAGTCTACGTGATTTGGAAGACTAGGAAGGGACGTTGTGTATTTGATCGAGTGTTTAAAGGATGTATGCGCATCGCAATCCAATCGATGTTGGCGTATTCTATGAAGTATTCAGAAATTGTTAGTATTCGTTGAAAGACTTAGCAATAGAGAGTATCCCCTTTATTAGAAAATTAACAAATAATATTTTAGAAGAAAACTGACTATTTTAATTACTTTGCTTGTGCTTGAACTAAAGTTGAAATTAATATCTTGTAATAAGATTAACATATAAGAAGACAGAGTATACGGGTAACGGGATTACCTGACAATTTCTTAACAATTCTTTTTCACATACTTATTGCCATCCAAAACCCATGAAGTCGGATTAATTGTGATCAAAACCAATCCGGTTTATCGAAATTGTGGATTAAGTGGAGAATGAGGGGAAAAAATGGAGAATGAAATAAAATGTATTAAAAGAAAATCATCCTTATATTGAAAATTCCGATATGATTCCAGGGTCGGCTTTCTCTGTAAAGAAGCCTGAGTGCAAAAAACCACTTGGAGTCCTAATTTTTTCGTAAAGTAAAAAAAAAAAAAATTACAGACAAAAGCAAATAATACTAGTGTATGTTTATTTAATGCCTGATTCTGTTTTTGCTAATACATTAATTACTTCAGAAAAATTACAATTTTTTGAAATATTTATTTTCGATGCTTAATACAGCAAGCGCATTTCAGCATTCAGCACACATGCTTCACTAAGATGTTCAGTTTAGGTGGGGGGGGGGAATTCCCCGAATCTAATAACAAAAACTAAAAACTCGTATAATCAAGAATTAGTTTGAGAGAGAGAGAGAGAGATGGTCCCTCGAAATTTATATATATATTATAATAATGTTTACGATTATATGAGCTTTATTTCATACTGATAACGATAGGAATATTGTCAAGAGTTCTCATGTTCAAGAGTACATTATTTTTGTTCTTGATCATGTTGGGGACCATCACAATGCGCCCCCGGTGCACCCCTCCCCCCAGATGGGCTGCTCTGTATGATTTCTATTCATACAAGATAAAGATGTCTGCTTCGATAACAATAAAAGTGTGCTTAACGTTTTTTTTCATCTCATTTTCGATTCACGCACCATAAGCCCGTATGCCATTTGATGATTTGAATTGGAACTGTGATTTTGCTGACGTTCCACAGAATATTTGTAAGGTTTCCTCTCACCCCATTTTTCTTTCGTACGTTCACACCTGTTAGAAGATTTCGGTACAGAAAATTAATTTGAAAAAACGCGGATGAAACAAATAAATGTTACGGAAATTTATAGATATTTTTTTTCTTCTTTCGAACTGGAATATTCAAAGAATCGAGTAAAAAGGTCTAATTTAACGCTGTTTCATTGCATTTCATCATGAGGTGAATCACAGCATATACAATGTACACACCAAAATAGTTATTTTTTCTTCCGAAAGAAATGAGCAATGGTGTTTATAAATAATTGTACTGAGAAGATTTAGTATCTTAAAGGCGTATACGCAAGTTGCGTTTTCTTTAGCCTCTACGCCGCGTTAGTAGCCTTCACACTATTGAAGAAGAAACATGCCTTAAAATGAATTTTGATCATTCTGTGGCGTTGATATAAGTTGTTGCGCACGCATCACATTCCAAAAATAAATTTAAAAAAAGGGGGCGATTAACATAAAGTACCGATGTTAAGAAAAGGAAAAGGTGCATCAGGAAAGGGTAAAGAGATACAGAGAAAAACATTTTGTATTATTTCCCATTGATCGTTTCCCCCTTTTCTTAGAAGTTCTTGTGAGTGAAGATTTTCCCAACAGTATAGATATCATTGTCCATATATAAAAAAATATCATATCAAAATATCAGGTCGTCTCCGCCTGCTTTGGGGTAGATGTACAGCACGGGACGCATTGTTTTAATTTTGGCTAGATTTTAGGTGTACAGAGCAGAATATATGTCTCATCCGCGGTGGCAATAAAAAAAACAAAAAAAACTGATGAATAGTTTCAAATTTGTTTTAACAGATATCTGCTCAAAAAAATTAAAACAACTTGAATGAGCAATGTCATCTGTCGTCTGAAACAGATAGTTTTTTTAGCTATTTTCGTAAATAAACATATAAGTATCAAAATAATACATTTCATTTGTAGAAAAATCGTGCTTTATTATTATGTGTTGATCCTATAAAAGCGCTTTTCTTGGCGAAGAAAACTCTTAGTTGGCGATAAGTCACCAAATTGATAAACTTTCTTCTGGTAACCCCACTTTAAACACTTATTACTGGTTCTAAACAGTCGTCTGGATGGTTCGCCAACATCTTTTTTCGATAAACATAGTTTGTAGTCAAGCATCCACTACAAATTCACACTGCTTAGGCGAAATATCAGTTTCTTTATTAAATGATACGCCAAGGTTTTGAATTATGTTACTGAAAGAAGGAAAAAGCAGCATAAATGAGAATGACAGATATTATCCTTGGTTGGAAAACAATGAGTATAGTGAGTTTGTACGGTAAACGCGGTCGGCAGTCGAGCGTCCATTACAAAATCAAACTACCCAGGTAGAATCTTAGTTTTATTTTTACCTAGACGATGGAGCCTCGTGATCATCACTTTTCAAATGTATTCTGTGACACGTTTCTTCACAGAAATATCAGATAAAGGGATAATGCGTATTATTAAAAAAAACTGAATTAAAAGAAATTATCAAATATCCAAAAATGAAACAAAATTTAAGTTTTTACCATTTTATCACAATATTCTTTTTTAACGACCATGAAATACTGCCAAATTTTACTACACGAATTTTTTTTAATTGCTGAAGACTATATTTCTACTTTTATTCCTTCCGGATAATTTATGCTTGTTTTAACCCTAAAATCCTCACAAAAATTGAGATTTTGAAAGAACACATTTTAAAACGAAGAGCTGATGAGCATGGAAAGCCTTGAAAGGCTGCCATTAACATAACGTCTTTTTATTTGGAATTTTGATTAAAGGCTCTTTTCAGAAACGTATTTCTAACCACTAATTGTTTTCCAATACTTCAGTAAACGACTTTTATTATGAAGTTTCACAAATCTTTTCAGCATCGTATGGCAATACTCACAATCATAATTACAGGCTTCGTTAAGCTAGGAAGGATGAATTCTTCGTGAAGATTTTGGTAAAAATGTGTATTTACCTTCTCTCTCCCTCTCTCTTTATATATATATATATATATATATATATATATATATATATTCTATAAATAAAGATAACCTAATTAAAATACTATAAATTATTTATAAAATTATGATATATTTAAGTTTATTTCGTCAGAATTTTTTTTCATAAGTTTAACTAGTCCTTAAGGAAATGTATATTGAATATAAGAAATACAAATTGTATTCCACAAGGAGGATCTGCAAGTAATAGTCCGACCAATGCTTACAATTTTTTGAACTAAAAAAACTATATGAGAAAAAATGATTTTAAAAGAGGAGACCTATTGAGAAAATTCTTATATTTAATTATAGTTTATCTCTTAAAGTCATGCTTACTTAAATATAATACAAACTAATAATAATAAATATTAAACTGAATATTCAAACAAACAGTTAAAACTAAAATAATGTAATTTGTAGTAATATTTATGATTAGAGAAATTATTATTAATATCATGCTGGTAAGGCCCATTACTAAAACTATTGAATTTATATTTTTATTTTTAGAAACAAAATTTTACTGTCCAAAATAATAATTTGGTGTAAAATTCGAGACTAAAAATATCCTGGGTGGATCGAACTTCCAAAACACACCAACAGAAGGACTTTGAGCCTCAACAGATTTCTCGTGCATCAACCCCTGCTACATGGTGGGGATTCAGTGGCATCAAGGCTCGAACCTATGACTTGACGAAAAGGGCCGGCCTAGAGTCCGTGACCATAACAACCAGGATACCACGGCCAAACTTGTATTTGAAGACAGATGGCTTCACGAAGGTTAATTGTTGTTACCATTGGGTGCTGCCATCTGTTAAACGGAGCCGAAACAAATTTGAGATTGATTCATAAATTTTTGATTTGGTACAAATTTGATGTGAAATCAAAATTTGATTTCGGTATCATCGAGTTTTCACTGTCGTTGAGAACTGCGTTCATCCTTCATCATATTGCATCAGAAACCAAGCAAAATCTAAAGCATTGGGTTGCTTCCGGTGATTCTACTCCAAAGAAGGCGAGGATGGTCTCTTTTGCTGGAAAAGTTATGACGAAGAATTTTTGAGTTGCAAAATGCGTCATAATCACAAATACGAAAAACTGAACCTTGGACAGCTGTCTAGTGAATCATAATAATTGCTACAAACAAACCATTTTCGATGCTACGAGCACTAAATCTTGGATTTTACAAATAATTATTGTACGACCCTCGTTATTAAATGTCAAATAAATGATGTTTTTTTAAATATTAAATTGTCCTGTATCTTTTGTAATTATCCTGATTTGAGTCTATTGAAGTGGAATATATTATTTTAAGCATCTAATTACCTTTTCAAAGGGTCCTATTTTAAATCATTTTTCTCAAAAAGTAATCTTTCGATTCTGTGCACGAGTTACTTATCACGCCTGTGAATATTTTCAGTGAAATTAATACGAGAGTCAATACGCATTCATAATTCAAAATTTCCTCTAAAAATTTAAGATTTGGAATAGTATTTTCAAAAAGAATTAACGTTGAATTGTCTCGGGTCTTATGAGTAACACACAATTAAAAAAAATTTAATTAATCTAATTTTTGAAAAGTCTAAAACCTCTTTGATACGAAGAGCAATTCTACGAAAACAGATCATTTCTGGTAAGAAGTGAACTCCCTCTCCCTCCTCTCTGTCGTTTAATTCTTAAGCGTCGCTAAGACTTTTTAAGCCCCGCCTTAATTGAGGCAATCGGGCGGCTCTGATTGGATGCTCACGAAGGCGCGTCTCATTGTTTCCCAATCTCGAAGGGCTTAACAAAACTTTTATCTCGTCGCTCGTTTTCTTTTCGTGGAGATCTGATACGCTCTCGGGAAAGGACTCAACCACTGAAACTCATTAACCCTTTTGGCGTGGTTTCCAAAACCTTGTCTTGGCTCGGAACAAAATTTAAAGCGAAGTAATTAACGATGAAGCTTAGAAGGAAAGATTTCTGGGATTTTCAGAGGGATTTGAGGAGAAAGCGGTTTCTTTCCTAAACTTTCTTTTGTAAAATAACACATAAATACAGTTCTCACCTTAATAGCTAGCAGATTTAATATGGTTTCCTTAATGTGAGGTTCAGGTTACTCTTTTTTTCAGATTAGCAAAGATGATTAAAGTGCTATCTTTGAGACGCATCCTTTGATTGTTTGGGGTTAAAGAAGGTTATTTTCTGTTCCATTTATTTATTATTAACCACCCAAGGAGCTATTGTTTTAGTTGGATCACTTTTCGCATACCAGATCACTTTTGGCGTAACAGATCACTTTTCAATTTCTTATCGTTTGCTTCAATTTTAATTACATATGGCTGATATAATATTCAATTTAATAATTTATCGTATGCTTTAATTTTAATATCGGAAAAGTTTACTATTGTCCATTTTTCGATATTTCATCGTTTTTTTAATTCTTATACTTAATTGAGTATTTTAATAATAATTATTAAAAAATAATTAATATTAAAGTTTAAGTTTTGGTTCTGAAATAATTTAGCACCGTGGGAGGCTAAATATGTTCCTTGCAAAATTTTGAATAGAAAATATAGAACAGTATTAATTACCTGAGTTCTATTTTCTTAAATTTTGGTTACCTATCACTTGTCATCATTTTAAATTGTTCGTTACTAAAAAGTATGTTCTTGAGTTTTAAATTTTAAATTGCTTGATTATTTAAAAATTTTGGTTTGATTTCCAAAACTGTAGACACTTTTGGAAATTTCTATGTTTTCGAACTTCGTAGTATGCGTGTAGAAAATGTTTCATTTCACAAAATACAAAATCAAATGCATCAGTTTAGAGAAAATTCAATTCTGAATTCAATACAAAAATAAAATTCAAATATTTGCAATGCAAAAAGAGCTAAGCAGCACTAATTATCTGCTAACTTCCCTACTGAAAGCCTGCCTCTAGAGGGCGTTCATTTTGTAAAGGGAGAGAGTGTGATATCACACAATCCCCTCAGACGGGACCTGACCGAATCTCCGGGAGGAGCTGTTGTAAATGAGAGGTAGTAAAGAGTGCAAATAAATTGTTGTTGTTATACAACCCGATGTGTTTTTGTCTTAGGACAACCGAGAACTGAAATCTGATGATGAGTTATAATATATCGACGTACATTAGATACTGATGATTGCAGTGAGTTATCGATACTAAGTAGGATAGCTTTTATTTCTTATTACAGCTTCACATGGATGCTTCATTGAGCTGACGATAGTTTTCAGCTCTTCCTTCGTTACTAAATGACGCCAGAAAACAAGTACAACTTGAATTAGTTTCATTTTATTTGATGGCGCCTCACACACACATTCGGACAAGAGGTTTCAAACGGTGCCACAAGTTTACCATAGGATTGATGTCAGGACTGTTTTCAGACCAAGACAACAATTCAGTGCTCTTTGTATGAAACCACTCTTTCGATACTTTTGCTGCGTGGCAGGGAGCAGAATCCTGCTGAAAAATAAGTGAAGCATTGTTGGGAAAGAGATCCTTGATGGAAGGTATTGGTCCTGAAATAATGTTAATATATTTTCTGGCATTCAGTGCCCCATCGATGACATGAAGGCGAGCATCTACTGACACAAATAACCAAATCATAACACTAAGTGAGTTCTTCACAGTTGTCTGAATGTAGTCACGATGATGCTCTCCTCTTATTCTACGTCTTACATATTTTTGCGTTTCACTGCCGAATAACGATATCTTAGTTTCATCGCTCCATATAACTTGTGACCACTGATCATCTGTCCAATTAATGTGTTCTTTTGCCATCTGTAAACAGTTTCTGCGCTGCTGTAAATTTAAATAAAGCTTTTCGTGGAATTCCACCTCTTAGTCCAACATCTGTTAATCTTCTCCTGATTGCTCTTGAGCTGACAGAAACACTAATCATCATTCAAATCACTCCTGATGGCCGTTGATGATATTTTTCGATCTCGAAGACATAGTACTTTTATTCTTCTATCATCAGCAGATGTAGCACACATTTTTCGGCCTTTTCCTGTTTTGTTTTTTAATAAATTTATCTCCTGATATCGTAAACATAACTTTCGAAGTCTAGATGTTATCACTGAATCCCTCACCTATTTTGCAATTTCAGCATAGAACAGACCACTTTCTCGAAACACTTCTTACAATTGCCGAAATAATTCTTACATCTCTTTCTAGGTGTCCAATCTAGTCTTTTATTTGATGTCATTGCTTCTTGACTAATAATAGCCCTCGTGTTGATTCTAGAGCGAAGTTAATTAAAAAAAATCCAAAACCAAAGCTTTTTGATTAAATATTAAATCTTTTACAATTCTTACTTGTAATTTGATTACATAAAAACAATCTTACATCTACAGAACAAAACATAATAAAGACTTGTTCCAACTGTAAACATGATGCCACCTCTTACCGGCAGTTACTAACATTTGATTTGTTACCAGAACAAGAACTGTGATTGATCAGGAAATTAAGAACCACTTTATAACTGTGTTTGTTTTTTAGATTAAAGTACGCATAACTTTTTCTGAATTGCAAACAGTTTAATTTTGTTTTTTTGAATTGAATTCAATATTAAATTCTCTTTAAAATGATATATACGAATTTGAATTTTATGAAACGTAACATTTTTTTATAAGCATCCAAAGTTAAAGAACATAAAGATTTCCAAACGTGTCCATAATTTTAGCCACCACT
>BMAW01120630.1:22432-63282 GCA_019974015.1 Nephila pilipes | reverse complement strand
GTCTTCTTACGAATCTTGCCAAAGCAGTAGGGAAGTAACAAATCTTCGGACGAAAACAAATCTTCCATACTATAGACAGAGAAAAAGGATCTTCAGTTTTCCGAAAGAAACAGTTAAGATTAAATTGCCTTTTCTGTATAAATAAAACCTTTAAGTTGTAAATCTCCTAGATTGTTTGAAAGGAATGTCTTGCGATGTATATATATATATATATATATATATATATATATATATATATATGTGTGTGTGTATTTTTGCCTGCATCTAAGAGCAAAAGTAATGTTAAAAGACATTTTCGTTTTCTTATAAATAGTTAATTTCAAGAAGTTATATTATGATCCATGTCTAGCACTTAACACAATTTGATTTAAGCACGTATCGCATATAAGATGTATTTTGAAATTTATAACGTCTATGACGTGGAATTTATTAAAGTCTTGTTATAAATTATTGGGGAATCAAGGATGAAAATAAGAGAAAAAAATGTTAGTTAAGTTATGGGAATCTTTATTTTACAATTCACACAAATTTAATAGTAATTTATAATGCAGAATTTCTTGTATTTTAATGAATAGCTATAGTCTTTATATAATTCTAATAAAATACTCTTACCCATTCGAAATTTCAATGGGTTTTAGATTTAAATTAAACAATAAAACACGAAAGTTTTGTTCAAAGAGTTCAAGTGTTAGCAGTAGGAAATGAATTATTAGGAATAGGAAATTGGATTGGTATAGGTCAATGAGAAGTATTGCTAGCTTGCCCTTTTTATAAGAATTTCATGAGTCAGGCGCGTTTTTCATTCCATGAAAAAACCATCACCATAATTTTTCCAGCCAATTAATCCGTCATATTCTTGTTCACTGGGTGCAATTCATTTTTTCGATTGTTCTTTGGTTTCCAGTGTATCGGTGACACTAGATACCTCGACGCAGCAAAATTTAAATTTTGGCTTTGGAGCAAATCCTGTCAAATAAAAAAAACTATTTTAGCCACTTATGCATATATATATATATATATATATATATATATATATATATATATATATATATATATATATATATATATATATATATATATATTCAATAAATGTACGCATAAACATGTGTGTATATGAATTCACAACAAATTACAAAATATGGTTAAAATAAAGAAAATTGTAACTATTATAAAATTAAAAAAAATATATTATAACTAAAACCAAAACACAAAAAAGGAAGTAAAAATAGATTACTTAAAATATGAAAAAAATCCAAATTATTATAAGTAAACAGTCTTTGAAATTCTGAAAGTATAAAATTAAATAATATTCAAAAATATTTATGAAACATTCAAAAATATTTATGAAAAAAATGTATTTTATTAAATTATAATGAAGTTAAATACATCAAAAACCTTACCAAGACCTTAAAAACATAAATAAATTAAAAAGAATTGAGTAAAATCAATATTGCAAATAAAAGAATGGTTAAGGCTGTAACATGTTTCGGACTGAGTAAAGTGAGTTTATTGAAGTATTATGGATCCAACTAATAACAAATCAGCAAACAACATTATATCGAAACGATAATCAACCAAACACAAGTAAGTCCTTATAAAAAATGTAATAACTCAAAAGAAAGAGAAGAAAGAAAAACAGAAAAAAATTATATCCCTTATTGCCAAATTCTTAAAACCAATTAAAAATGTACATTCTTATAGACTTTTAGGATCTCAGAAAACTTAAAAAGAGCTGCGAAACTCCAAACAACCAAACCCTAGTGACATGCACAAACTATATACGAAATACGTCAGCCAAACTAAACATCAAATATGCTAGAAATTCATTGAAGAATTGATTGATTTCAAGGGGGAAATAAAACATTATTTTCAAAATTTTAACCAAAAAGAAATTATACACTCATTGGCTTAGAAATGTATGCATTAAGAAGTAAGTGTGATATTGCTACGAAACTTGTCATAAAAGCACGTGTCAAGCAGATATTTGAAATTCAGCATGATTGCGCATTGCGTAATGCCACCAAAGGGCATTGAGCTTTGTCTCCTTGGATTAAGAAAAAGGAAAGCAGATATTGTTTGCGTGTATTTAATAGATTGCAGATGGATATTTTTTTAACTAGTGATATCATTACGTCGCCATCGGATACATTATGAGCAGCTATGAGAAGTCGAAACGAGAAGAATCATAGGGATGATGGAAAACGGTTGATCAGGTCGTTGGGTAGCTTGCCACCTAGGACGTACTGACTTTACTGCAAGGAGCTATAGTGACGTGGACAAGAGAGATGTCTTGGCGACCGGCTCAGAATACCCTCGATAGACCAATAGTAAGAAGACCATCACATCATTCGACAACCACGCATAGCGCCAACTGCATCATTGTCCAACATCCATACACAGATAGCACCTTCACTGTGGGCCTCAATGTCAGTCCGTACCATCTGAAGGCGTCTGGCTGAAAGACAGTTGCTATCGCGGCGCCCATTACGTGCGTTGTAATTGACACCCACCCGCCGTAGGCCCCATTTGTAATGGTGTCACGCTCGAAAGGTTATTATGAGTTTGATAGAATTAAAAGTTTATGGATTTTGAGTTATGAGTTATGAATTATGAGTTTGATAGAATTTACAGCAACTGTGGAACGAGAGGTCAAAGGACATCAAGCGGGACTTCAATGCCTCAAGCCCGATGGTATCGTGTCATACATTTATGCTAGATGTAGCCCAATGGAATATTAAACCTCCATTTATTTGTAATTTAATCTACTATAAATAATAATTTTGATTATATTTTGTGATTATTGACTAACATTAACATTGTACCTTATATAATATTATGTATAATTTCGTTATATTCTGACAAATTTCTCTTGGTGCACATTTTTTAATGCATTGAGTGTATGTACTTTATAGAAAAGACACGTATCTGTGTAAATATTGTATATGTTAAAAATAATATGTGTAGCAAACCAATGTCCTTATAATTATGCAAAAACTAAAATAGAAATTTACAAACAGCAATTTGATATAACAATCTTTTGCCATATACCGCCAAAAAAATAATGAAATACCCTTTTAAAGAAAAATTCTAAAATAATTTTAATTAACAGAACTTTAGGAGTAAAGGATTATTTTTAAATAGAAAACAGCACGCACACATTATATATATATATATGTGTGTGTGCGTGTGTGTGTGTTAATATTTGTTTGGTAAATTTGAATTTTAATATTCTTTCATTCGTTTTAGCAAATGTTTATAAATTTTATTTAATAATTAACTTTAATTGCTTCTATATCTTGTTTAGATATATCATTCACATTATTCATTTTTTTTTAATTTTTAAAGTACGTTATTAAAATTTAGTTTCAATCGAAATATTTATTAGACAATATTTTGAAGATATTTTTAGCAAAATCAAAAATAATTATATATATCTATTAAAAATTATATATGTAAATGTAAGCATGCTTCTTAATAGTTACCTATTTATTATATATATATATATATATATATATATAATAGCCGGCACATTGTCTTTGTGGAAGAACTTGAAATATGATTCCTTGAAAATTCCTACATTATCAGCAATCGTAAGAATACTTAAGTAACCAGGTTACGGTAAGATCGAACCAGTTTACCCGATTTTTACGTTATTGTCAACCGTTTTTGTTAACCGTATTTCAACCAAGATCTGTCCAAGTGTGAATAATCTTCAACGTCATATCGGCTATCTTTATAACGCTTAAATCACTTAAAAGCACATGCAAGCGATTGTCATTCATTGTCATACACTTCTTTGAATAAATTACAGTTTCAGTAGTGGATTTCCCAAGTTTCTAGAAGAATCTTTTGCTAATTTATCATATTTCTGGTGAAACAAAAAATAATTCTAATGCGAACTTATGATACGACTTACGGATTTCTTTACACCAACGAAAGTCACTGCATTCCAATCAGAATTCCTCTAACTGAACTGTTGTCGTTATTTTGTTCGGAGCATACATGTTTCTCCTGTAGCCTCCTTAATCTCCTTATTTGATAGCCACATCGCATATATAAGTATATACACGTATGGTTCGTAAAGTTTATCTGTATTTTTTGCTTGAACGTGATAGACAGATCAGTTTTATGTTTTAAGTATAAGATCCTGTGACTGGAATTTCTATTAAATTTTGATGAGTTTCGAGGATTCTTTTTTTAAAATTTACAAATTTTTTTCACTCTATGAAACTTAACGACCTTCATAAAGATAGAGATGTTGTGATATATGTAATTTTGATATTCGAATAAATCCATTCGACCTTCAAGTGAAAATGAGACAAATCTGAAAGAATATAACTTTCTTCTAAGCATTGGACAGCAATAATTTTTACAGAGTTTCTCTGAAAAAGAATAAAAGAATAAAGAGTAGAAGATGAAAGAAAATAGGATTGCATTTCTACTCTCACTGCAGAGATCCCTCTGATATTTCATATCTCCTGTGCCGGAAAAATGTGTTCTGTTATTAATATTTCGAAAAATGGGAAAAGGTTATAAATGTATCAGTTATCTGATTCTTACTTCACGTTGGCTGATATAAATGGTACCGAAAAAAGAGCAAGTAATTGGTTTGAATAAGAGTTTTTTTCTTGTTTCTCCCTTGTGCGAAGAGTTTCTGGAGTAACATAAAATGCTATACACGCTAATCATTGTTATATTTAAAGAATATCTGTAATATTCATCTAAATTTGAGAAGATATTTAGTATAAACAAAAAATTTAAAAAAATACATATACCATCATTTGACATCTATAATTATTCTTATATCAAAAATATTTTGGAAGAAGGAATATTATTAATTTAATTAAAATTGATATTTTTTTTGAAAACAATAGAGTAAATGGAAGCAAGAAACTTGCTATAAATTCACAAAATAACAAGGGTTGGTTAAAAGTATTTGTTTGTGACAATATATGAATTCGTAAAATCAATGTCTATTACTGTTACATTCTGAATTCTATTAACTTGAACTATAAAAAATTACTTAGATTCATATATTTGAATTGATTAGGAAGTCATTTACTGAAATATAAAATATCAATTCCTACTACGTTGAATTTTCGTTTTAATTTTGTATTCAGGTGTCCCCTCTATGCGACCAGGATTTATCATTATACACCTGAAACCAAGCAACAATTTGAACAATGGATTGTTGATGGTGAATTTGCTCGGAATATGGAGAATATTGTCTGGAAAAGTTATGCGGATGAATTTTTGAGATGGGAAGAGCGTTATATGCTTATGAATTTCTTCATGAAAAGGAGAGAAAAAATTATCTAAAAGGAAAACACTGTGTGTGTGTATGTGCTTTCTTTTTCCAATATTTTTTATCCAAATTCTCCTTCCTCACGCGGGTACTTCTTGATCCGCTCTCGATTTATATATATATATATATATATATATGATTTTTTACATACTCAATAAACATATTATTCGTTATTTATTTATGTTATTCTGAATATTTCATGAATGTATAAAAGTTACGTTCACGTAAATACGAATAACAGAAACGAGTGTAAGAAAACCCGTATGGATTTAAAAAATTATATCTTTGTCTGCTCATTCTTGTTGAATTGAACATCATTACATGCTAATCATTTTAATTATGTCTTTAGCAATTTTTATTGAACTCATTTGATGAAAATATTTTATAATAGGAATTATTATTAATTTAACAAACCATTTTAAATAATACTATCATACGTATGGTAAAATTGCAGTTAATTGCAAGGTATTCTGTCACAAAATCAATAAAGTCGTTCAACAGAAATGATTCAAAAAATCAAAAATATACAAGATTTAGAAATATGTCTTGGAGAAACAAATAACACTTTCAGCAATAATTAAAATAAGTTATTATTAAATAAAAAAAAAAATTACACGTTAATTTTAATTATGTTCTTCGTTGCTGTACTTTTGATTACTATTTTTATTGCAAGTTACAAACTCCAGCAACACTAGACTAAGGTAATGATTATTCACTCAATGGAAATATAAACCCATAACATAGATTATTGATAAAATCATTTTTGGATAGCTCTAAGCATTCAATGATATGGTCAAAAAGAAATCGGCTATTTCAAAACTTGGTTCAGATTGGAAAATACTTACTACTATTGATATAAATGAAAGATCATAGATGTATACTAATTAATTGCTTGAATTTAAAAATGTTGCACTTAACCCTTTCGGGACGAACGTACCATATAGGCATCACTCGTGATCGTCGTTCACGGCCGAATGTACCAAATACGTATCATAAGTGCATGAGCTCAGAAGCATATTCTTGATGCATATTCATATTCTAATACGATGCATATTCATATTCTAATACGATGCATATTCATATTCTAATACGATGCATATTCACATTCTAAGGTGGAACATTTTCTTTTAAACATCTCTAGATGACGCCCTGTGTCCGTAACTTTTGAACTGAACATAGTTTTAGGATCCTCACTTTTAATTAGTTTACATTCTACCTTACTTTGGTATTTTGTAAATAAAAAAAAGCTGTTAAAGGGTAGGAGGTAAAGATTAATGTAAACTAAGCCGGCTCTTTAAATTTCTATGTCATATACGCATTCGCTTTTCTTGTTTCTCTCAAAATGCTTTTTTAAATTAGCTTTTGCACTTAAATTCATAATTTTTTTTTTTTGGTGTTTTACCATCAATATTATTTCTCTTTGTATTACTATCGAATATATTTCGTTAATTCCCTTTTTATTTTGGAAAGCCTTGACTCCTATTTATAATTGCGATAAATCGTTGTTTATGAGAAAAATATACTCATATGGTCGATGATCCAATTGATGATGGGAGTGTAATTAATTTTATAAAAGGTTTGAAAAGAATATTTCTAGTGAATATGCTGTGGGCATTTTGTCAGAGACAGACAATACAGGGCTTTCCGTTTCTCCGTGCTTCAAAAAATACGACATTCGGTCTTCACTTTAAATTTTGTTACTTCTTATAAATATTCTTTCTGATATATATTTTATTAATTTTAAAGTTTATTATTGTATTTTGTCCATAAAACTGCGAAATAATTTCAGTAGAGCTTCTGAAAATTATTTCTCAAAGTAGTCATTTCTTTATGCATTCTTTCTGTAAATTGACAAAAAAAGATTATTAAAAATATTAATTTCAAAATATATAACTGCTTTAGTAATAATATAAAATTTTACCAAAAATCATAACATAAGGACGAAAACTTTTTTTGGTGATTTTTTCCCAAAAGTTAGGCTTAGCAACGCAAGCCCCCCCCCCGGTCCATGTGACAATTCCTTCCGAATCCCCTCTATCCCCAGATATCTTCCTACGCTGAGGCGTCCCGTCCCTAAAGGGTTAAAGGCATCACAAGGCTATTGATGACAGACTTCGAAATTTTGAATTTCTTTCAAGTAACGATACAACACGTGAGCTGACATCTCTCTCTCTCGAAATTCCACACAATGCCAAAGGGAGAACTTTGACTATTAAAAAATTTAAATTACATCAGTCGCACTACACAGCGGATATTTAGGGACATATGGGATAGAACCCAAGGCCCTCCGTGAGTCAGAGACTATGATGACTAAACTATCGCGGTCACGAGATACCCAATGAAGAAGCTAGTCAAAATAATTTGTCATTTACCTACTAATCAGAAAGTCAGGTAAGTAAGTAGCTAAAGGAACGTCCCTAATTAAAGATCTAGATACTACTGGTACATCGATACGCTGTGGATCGCTGTACGATCGCTGTGGTGTAGTGATTAGCGTGATTGACTGCGAGGACTCCCGATCCAAGTTCCATGTTGTTTCGGCTTGGGAACATGGTCACGGGCAACTCAGCTCTTCATCCCCTTGGGAATTGATAGATAAATACAGATTGTACTTAGGAAGGTAACAGTTAGTGCAGTGTCAAGCTAATCCCACGGCCTGGACATTAGAAAGTAATTAGCTCTCCAGATCTAAGGGCTACAAAAACGATTATGTCACAACCTGATTAGCTCCTTAAAAAGGGAAAAACTAACTTAACAGTTGCACATGTGGGGTGGTAATGGTGGATATAATTTTTCAAATAATTTACAATGCATTTGCTTAAATATCAAACAGGCTGGTAGAACTAACAATTCAGATGCATCCATTTATTTATATAAATGTGTCTGCTATACTTTTTAACCTTTTCAGGGACGGCGGTATATTTTTTCATAACACATATTTTGCACCCAAAAAATCTAGGTTCCCACACATTTATCTTCATCTTTCCCTATACATTTAACTTCAACTTGTGGCTTATTGTTATTACTCAAAACAAAACATAGAAAGTATTCGCATCATAATTCAAACTAATATAAAATTTATACCATCGCCCACACAGAAGGTTCGAGAGCAACAGATGAGAACATTAATATTTTCTTATCAGACGGATGTGTTACGGTTCACTTTATAACGGTGAAAAGTAGAGGTCATAAATTGTTATAAAGTACCAGCGAGGCAAAAATAAGATCTCCGAAGAACAGAAATTTAAAACAGGAAAAAAAGTTCTATGGAATGTTTATCAAGGAACAGATTTAGCAACCTAAGGTGAACCTTTTTTATAATTATTATTAAATTTCTCAGTTAAATAAAAAAATAAAAATAAACGATAAAATATAGAACAATGGACAATAGTAAACTTTTCGAAATTAAAATGAAAGGAGACGATATATTATTAAATTGAATATATTTAAGATAAATGTAATTAAAATTAAAGCAAACGAAAAATTATTAAATTGAATATATTTAAGATAAATGTAATTAAAAATTAAGCAAAAAGTAAAAGAAATTGGAAAATGATCTGGTACGCCAAAACCCTTCATCTAAAACAAAAGCTCCGTTGGTGGCTATTAAACATTTATCAACATTGTGCATGCTTACAAAACACAACAAAAAAAAAAAAAAAACCGCTGAGGAAAGAGGATTTTTCAAAACCAAAACTATTTAAAGAAAATCTAAGAAAACGAAGACGGAAGGAAAGTCTTCGAAGGCGAGTAAGATAGATCTGGTTGGAGACAGTAGATTAGGAACTTGTTGTTGATAGACTTGAGACTTGCAAACGATAATTGGTATAACATAGTAGAAGAGTGAGATAAAAACAGATGATAAGCTGCAGACAATAGAGGGACAACAGTAGTGGTTCATTGCCTCTAGTGGTTGACTTTATCAAATAATTAAGAAAATTAACATGTAAATCATTGAAGAAGGGAATAACAAAAGATACAACACAGCAAAGAATTACCCGCTTAGTGAGAAGAACAGGGCCCTCAGCTTAAGGGCACCAGATGTAAATCTTGAAAAAAAAGGATGATTCCTTTTAAACTGAAATGACCTAGGAATACCACTTTAGCTGTGATTAAAAGGAAAGAAAAATAGTTGTGTATACATCATATAAATAATTCAGAATAAGGAAGGTCGACTTTTTTTCTTTGACGCATCTGTCCATCCCATATGTGAGAGGGTAGGTTTCGAATACGAACAATTACCGTGGATGGCTGGTTTTTGAACTCTCACGGATCTACTCTTACTCTTCATTTTATTTAAAATAGCGTTGTAATCTTGTTTTAATAATTCTTTTAAATATATACATTTCTAAAAAAAATATATTTAAAATAATGCCTACACGAGGACTTTATGCTGAAAAACATTTGTTTTGTCCATAGAGCTCCCTTTTGATGGACCGGAGTTATATTCAGAAAAAAACGAGGAAGAAAATATCTTTACAGAATATGCAATATAAAATATGCCTTATTTTAAATAACACTGTATATGCATTTGTGCTAAATTTGTTTTATTTAGTTTATAATATGATTTTATCATTTAATTATGAAAATCAAACATGTTTTAAAAAAGTTATACCTAAATTAATTGACACATTTTTGCACAAATTATCATTCTTAGAATTAATAATACAACATTAAAAAGTTCACACTTTTTCAGCAGTATTTTGTGACTCAAATATTTCCCAAATTAGCTAAAATAATATAATTTTTTTCATGAAAATATTTATTATTTCTTCGAAGGAATACGAAACTGCCAGTGTACAAATAAGATGTCCTAGTTAAGCGGTGGTATATTATATATACGAGTCTTAAATTTCTGGAAATAAGTAAAAATTAATTTTACCGCTTGATATTGTGTCCTTTTAACATTATTAATACATTTTAACTAAAATTTAATGTTTCCTATATAAAGCCCCTGAAGCGGTTAAACCAATTAATAAAATGAAATACTTTTATATTAGTTGAATATTTCTTCTCCATATGTAATAAAATAGCGCGTAGAGAATGGACAGAAATTTCAAATGTTGTTGAAACTTATTTCGTATCATTCATGTATTCTGTAATATTTTGCTGTGACATATAACCAATTATGGTTTATTTTAAAAATTGTGGAAAAAAATAACAATAATTCGTTTATTTATTTTTAAAAAAAACGTACATTTACTAGACCATTAATGCCGCATTACATTAGTAGTACAATTAAGTTTAAATTTCAGGACACAATTCATTTATTGAGTCAAACTTTGTTACATTTCTAAAAGTAGCTCTTCTGATCCACCTATGTATTTATTACATTAATTAATTTATTTAGTTCAGCTTAATTCAAAGATGAAACTAACAGTTAGTTATTTAGTGATATACACCATGCGTATGAAATAGTTTTTTAGAATTTCCAAGAATTATAAAGATATTAAATAAAAAAACTATTACGAGTTTCAAAAAAGGGTATAAAGAGAAAAACAAATTATTATTTTTATTTAAATAACGATAGACGTCACCAAACACAAGCAAATGTAAAAAAAAATTGCAATTATAAAGAAAATGGTTTATTTGTAGTTAATTTGTAAAATCTATATTTTTATAAGAATACTTTTTTTACTTCTGCATAATTTATTTTAATTCTTAAATTTCATTTATTATAGAAAAAAATAAATCTGAATAATTCATCAAAAATACATTACTTTTTAGTAGGAAAAATATAGAAATCTGATCTTTGAAAATGATCAAAGGTAAAATTCATGACTTAATTAGGCAAGTGCAGAATATGTTTAGGTTATTATTTGATTTGCCTTATGAAAAAATATTGAAATCCAGGTGATAAATATTCACTTTCGAGTTAAAATTTCGAACAAACAAAAAAATTTACTCTAAGAATCATTAATAAATTGAATGATTATCGAACTCGTTTCATGTATAATATGTTTTGTTATTTTGTTATTTTTTATTAGTGCTTTCTTAGAAATAAACAAAACATTCGCCGTACAGCAGTTTGAACTTAATCTCAGCTCAAAACTGTTCATTCCTAATAAAGTTACATAGTTTTAAAATTTAAATGATACCAAGGACGAAAGAGTTAAATGAAGTCTCATTGGACAAATGGATTATTTTATGTTGTTTTCGTTAAATTTCTCCACAGAGCAGCTAATGATTTTAAAATTATAACAGCACAACTCAATACAAATACATTTTTAAATACCAATTTAGACGACTTATATCTGCTATATTTTTTTTGTTTTTATTTACTAAATAATCTCTTATATGCAAATGACATTCTTGTACATACTTGAATTGTTTTACATATATATATATATATATATATATATATATATATATACATATTATTATAATACAATACTATGGGTATATACTTCGACAGTATTCGAAAGTGTTAACTACTGGTATGCATTAGTTAAAGGATTGTTATGATAACAAAGATTGATATAACACAAAAAGAAAAATGAATATTATTCTCAATCTAATGACAAATTCATGTTGACTACAGTAATTAATATACCGGATACAACAGTATCTTATTTTTTAAAATTAATTATAAGTATAATTAAACCAACTGTATAATGTATAAGTATAATGTTATTTAAACCAATTATGTCTGTTATCTTAAGTCATTGATAGGCAACTCGCGCCATGCGTGCTAAAGTGTGGCACGACGGTGTCCTATAAATGGCACTCGAAGTCTTGTTATAAATTTTTTTAAGAAATTTGAAAAATATTAATATAGCCTACTAGAACTTTATAAAAATCATCGGTCATGTGACGAATTCAAGGGTTTTAGTTGTCATGCTTTGTTGCGTTGGTGTGATATGCGAGAGCGAGTAGGATCCTTTGTTTCCATGGCCTTTTTATAACTATTGGCCCTGCAGATCTGAAATAATCTTCAATTTCTGAATCACTAAAATATTTTTTTTATTTGTCAGAAAAAAGCTCATATTTTTAACTTATCTTCTTCATCCGCAGTTTCATCCAATTCTTTAACATTTAATCGTCTTCTGCATCACCAAGTAAAATTTTCTTCGTAATTTTAAGGTCTCCTGTTAAATAAAATCTAAGTATCGGGTTGAATTCATCATTTTTCAAAAGACTATGAGCCAGAAATAGGATAGCATTATAGGGCGTGTGAATTTGACAGATGCAGAGCTTCGATTGAACGACTAACTTGGAAGCCCCTTTTTGCGGAGAAACAGGTCAAAAATGCTCCTAACTATGATAGATTTGAAAAATTAAACACGATTTTCTTAGGAGTCATTTGGAGCTAGATTTGATGATTTTCAATGACATAAAAACTGATCTTTTCACAAGTAGTTTTCCAATTCATTTGCAAAACCGCAAGACCATTGATGTTACCCACCGGGATTACAAATTAAAGTTATTGAGCAACAGCACCGAACTAAAAAAAAAATATAAGGACATTATTTCAACTATTGAAAATACATAGAAATTTGGAAATATGTACCAACATGTGAATTTATAAGTTTACATGATTTGGCTGTTCGGTGTTATTGTTGATTTGGATCTGCATATATTTGTGAACAGATGTTTTCTATTATGAAAAATATAAAATCCAATTATCGTTCAATATTAACTGATATACACCTAAAGCCATATGTTATTAGTAAATTTAAGAAGTAATCCTATCATATATGAATTGGTAAAAATAAAATGCAAATTCAAAAACCACATTGATAAAGTACTGACAATATGATTGTTACTTAGCATAAAGTGCTTTTTTTATTTATTTTTATTTTACATTGGCTTAACTGACTGAAGGGTTCACCCTTACGAGTATAATGTTTATTGACTACAAAACCAAATTTTGAACTTGTTTCATTAGCCATCCAAGGGGCTATTGTTTTACTTGGAATACATTTGGCGTACAGATAACTTTTCAATTGTTTAGCGTTTGCTCTAATTTTAATTACATTTAGCTTAAATATATTCAATTTTATAATTAACCTTTTGTTTTACTTTCAGTTACAACGAGCTGATGATCGTTTACTTTAATAATAATTACACTTACCTTAAATATGTTCAATTTTATTAATTTATTGCTTCATTTAATTTCAGTATCAGAAAAGTTTACTGTTTTCTATTCTACGATATTCCATTGTTTACTTTGCTCTTATATTTAATTTATTAATTTAATAACTATTAAAAGTAACTATTAGTAATTTAATAACTAATAAAAGCCACACCTTGGGTATCTAAATCTGTTCTTTGCAAAATTTTATATAGACTTTTTTAAAACTTTATTTTTATTATTTTGAAGAATTTTATTTTATTAGTTATACTATTTTTTTCAACTCTAAAACGCAGACTTACGTAAAAATAGTGTGCTATTTCAAAAAACATTTAAACAGCTTATAAATGATACTTTTATTTTTTTTGTTGGAAAATTTGAAGTACCTGCTTGATTTCTGTTATTTAACTATTATCCCTCCTCCAAAAAGGATTGGCCACCCCTGCCTTAAGAAATGTATTTTAAACTAATTTTCTAGTTTATTGTGTTTGCTACTTCAGTTTCTGAATGAAGTCATTACTCTTTATATTAAAATCCAGATTTAGATGTAAAAGAAAATTATAAAATGAAACGCAATTACATGTCTCAGTGTTTGAAGGCACAAGTGAAAATGCAATGGTTGTAAGCCCATTTTAGAATTTCACCACATCAAATCAGTAGTATATGAAACGCAAACATATTTGAAGAAAAATTACAGATTAAAAAAGGGAAATACAAGTGAGAATTTTCATATTAGATTAAATGTACTCATTTTGATTGATGGACATTATATATTTAACTATAATACCCAGGGAACTTAAGAACACTAAATATGGCTTAAAAAGTTTCTTTTTTCTGGTCCTTGAGATTGGCGCCTAAGATGGGATCATATTCTATACATTCACACTGTGTTACATAAGCTTGCGTGAAGATTCAACAAACTTAACATGCATCTGCCCACTGGATAATTAAATGAAATCAAAAATCAAAATCACGTTTTGAATGTAACATCCCCGTGCACTAGCTCCTAACAATAATACTTCGGCTACCGAGATCATGATTACTCATCTCGATTTTAAAGTTTTTGATTAAAATTCAAAGTAACACTAAAATAAACGCACGCAAAATTTTAAAAAGAATAGATTTAGCTACCAAAAGTCTAAGCTCGTAAAACAGCATTTGATAAATTATTCAAATCAATATAAGAATTATGCCAAATGATAATATGACAAGGGATTGGAAATATGAGTTATTCATTCAACATTCACTCACTCACTTACTCAATCATAGTACACTCAGTCATTCATTTAACCATTCATTAACTCACCACTTACTCATTAGTTCATTCACTCTATAATCCGATGTCGCTTACTCATTCATTATTTCAATGAATCATTTATTCGTTCACTCATTGAAATCGACACATGACAAAACAAATTTTTGTAAAAGAAACAAAGAAAATTATTTTTTAACAGCAGCCAGTAACTTAGTGCAGTGAATGAATAAAATACATAAGTGATATCCTCTCGCCAAACCCGTTTTCGCTTAAAACAATACAAAAAAGTTTCCATCGAGCTAAAGATAAAGGGTAGTTCGCATGTGGATAAAATAATAAGAAATAATTATTTTACACAAAATACGTATTAATAAAGATTAGACAGAAAAGGAAAACATGCATAAACGAAACACAATAAAAGAAGTTCATCGTGAAAATACAATTGATACTTATATAAGATAAATACTAGACAGATGGCGTTGGTGTGCTACAGGACAGCATAAATATTTCAAGCAAAACACATATCAATAAAAATAAAAGAAATTGAATATAAACATATAAGTGTAACAAATAAAAAGAGTTAATAATAAAAATAATACAAACTGACTCAAACACATTCACTCACTCACTAATTTATTTATTTTAACCAAAAATATATTTTGCAAACACTTTTGTAGTCATCTAGTGACCATTTTGTCGTTGACAAAAACAGCATCTCCTTTGCATGGTTAAATAAAACTGAAGCCAGGGCTGTAAAATAAAAAAAATATATTGTTCACAAACATTTTTCACAACGTACATGATATATTTTAATATTCTCAAACATAACAACATTTCAGTAAATTTTACAGTCATTAATTGATTTATTTTTTAAGTATCTGAAATATATTTTTTGAATACTTAGTAAATTTTAGCTTACATTTTCATATACTCGTTTAATCTTAAAAATAGCACATCTCTCAATAAGTCTCCGGAATAAATAAGAAGAAATATTTTTTTAAAAATTAAATTTTATTTATCAACATACTTTCCTTCAAGCGTGATTCATTTATTCCAACGCTTCTCTAATTTTTCGATGTCTTTTTTATAAAACATTTTACCTTTGTTCACATAATAACACATCACTCAATAAGTCTCCTGTCTGAAATAGATATAGAAACTATGTTGTCAGTCCCATATGGTTTCTGGATAGCATTAACCTTCAAATGATATTTTTTAAAAATTCATGACATTCTAACAATAATTAAATAGATTGCAGAGGTTTTATTGAGCCCAGTTTGTCAATTGTCAATGCAATGGATAAAAAAGAATTTCATGTGTTAATTAAACATTGTTTTTAATGGAGAGAGGAAAATTCTGATAATGCCCAAAAATTTGGTTTGATAAGTATTATGGAGATTCAGCACCAAGGAAATCAACTATCAGTGATTGATATGTTAAATTTAAAAGCGGTCTTAGAAATACTAATGATGCTAAACGCTCTGGTCGTACAAAATCACCAGTTGTATCGGAAAATATAAAATAGTCCATAAAACAGGTTTCGAATATTATAAAATTAAGTTGTCGACATCTTAAAGATATTAGATGGTAGTGTGATTACAATTTTACACGAGAATTTGTGCATGAATAAGTTGATTTTGAAATGGTGCAGCGTTTGCTCACACCGATACAAAACCAAAAACTGGTCTTCAATTCAGAGCGTTGTTTGAAGCTTTTCAAGAGAGATAAAAATGATTTCTTATATCAGTATGTGATAATTGAGGAAACATAGATCCACTATTACACCTCTGAATCAAAAACGATCATCAGCTGAGTGGACAGCAGTTGCACAGTAAGACGAAAGAGATGATTTAATGGACATGAAACTTTCAACCAGTTATTTACTCACAACGATTTTAATAAGGATGATAATATATGTATTTTCTTATGATGAATCGAATGAAAATATCTGTTTGACTATAGGAGCGAAGCGGAATTAGCTATAAAACTCAAAATAGATTTATTTGGTTTTAATTAGTTTCATAAGTAATATTAACCACAAGTAACTAACATAAAGAAGTACTTGAAAATTGGTACTTGTGAAACTCAACAAGCAACTCACTTGGAAGCATTAACATAATTTTAGGTCATTTTCGTTTCTACTTTTTGCTAGTCTTGCAAAATGTACCTTTAATTAAATTTGATTAGATTTAAATATGTACGTATACTAATATTAACAATCTTTAATTGATTCACTCTCTTATTCCGCTTGACTAGGTAAGTGAATTTTATTACACTTTTTTTTAAATTTTAATTGATAGAAATAAAATAAAAAAGGATTTTTCAAATCAATAATTTCTTTACGAAATATAAAAAACAAGACTAAAATAAGACGTCAGAATCTTAAATATAAATGTACTTTCAGTAAGTAATAGAGGTGAAATAATTCAATTCGAAAAAATTCACAGGCACCAGGTAGTAAAAGATAAAATTAATAGAAATCTTAAAATCTTACAATAAAAATTATAACATTTTTTGTATGTGAATATAAGCTAAAATATACAAAACGCAATATTATAAATTATACCCAAACAATATAAATAATTAATTTTTAATTAAATATATATATATAGCGCAACAATATTGTGTATTAAACAATACAATCCTTAAAATTAGATACTTTTAGTTGACTTGCATTATAGAGTTCATTTCTTCTAGGAAAGCAACGTCATCAACACTTTCCATTAAAAACTTTTGTTCTAATACTTTGTATCTTTTGCAACATACAAAAATCTGCTGTAGAGTTATCTTCTTTGATGGCACATTCAGCTACAAGAAACAAACTGTTCAGAGTCTGGGAACAAATTCTTGGTCATTTGATAAAAACATTAAGGTATCAGTGTTAAAATTCTAGGATCAGAGCTCATTAATAAATTATTTATAATATCCTCATTTGCTGATTTTTGGAACATTTTTTTTATTCTGAACTCTCTACATTGGTGAGACACTTTATTGAGAGCTCCTTAAGCCTCTTCTGAGAATTTTTCAGTTGGAAGAATAAGACTTTCAATTATTTTCTCACCATGGATCCATTCTTTATGTACAGTTGGTGGCTGAGAATGCAACCCACAGTGCTTGATATAAATATCAGCTATTTTTCGGGCAAAAGATCCGAATTTTCTGTGGATAACCAACTTACCAGAAAAAATTGCTTGCATTACAACTTTGAAACTTTTGATAACCTCTTCATCAACCCCAGGGATTTTTGCAGTAGTCATGGTTTCGATGAAACACATCCGTCCCATATTAATATCGTTATGTGTTCCAAAATCTTGCTTCACTAGATCAGCATGAAGTCACAGATTATCTTTAAATTATTTTGTATTTTGTATTTTCTTAATTATTGTAGGTTCTTATGCAAATATGTTTTTGCTGAACGAATTTTGAAGTCCAGCTTATAAGAACTGTGTAATAAGTACTCGTAAAATCTGATTTTGACATGGAGAGTAGAAATTCCAAACCTATAATGCTCATCAATAGGAATTATTTCGTCAATTCTCTTCAGGTCATTCATCAATGTTGGTAAGGACATGTATCATTCCCACACAGTATTTATGGTTTTACGATCATTAATTCTCATGTAAAGTTCATGTTCTATCTTTATTTGATTAAACTGCGTAGGTATTAGCAACGCAATATCCAATTCCATTCGTTCATTCTCCTACTCGTTTATTTCCTGGGTTTCTTTTCAATACACAAATTTCCCAGGTCTACAAAAATATATTGACGAGAATCTTAGGCTTTCCCAAACAAATGATGATTCGTCTGTAAAATAAATCTGATCAGATCAATTATAGACAAGTACAATGATGAGTCATCAGAATTTGTGCCAATATTCCATGAAAAAGGTTGTACACACTCTGGATGAATGACCCATTACATTTACATTTTTAAATTATCTTCAGGTTTTCCTCTTTATTTAATCTCTCATTCTTGGGGAATATGTACTAAATTCTCAACGCGGTATGGTTCAGGAGAGCCCGCAGAGGAATATTTACTTCCCAACTCAATTACATCATGTTCTTCAGGTTAATATTCTTCCTTGGATTTGCTTAGCTCATGAGATGGAAAGATTTTCAATCTTGGTTTAAAAATGGCATTGTTTAGAATAAAGTACTGCTATTCGGCTAAATTGAGATATTTATTTAAAGCAAGTGCACCCTCACGTGAAAAGGAAATCACGTCAGATTTCTTATCGACATCGTACATTTTTAAATACTTCCTATTCTTCTGAATTGTCCAGTACTTTGTTAATAATTTGGCTTTTATATTTTGAACTTTCTGTCTCAAATTTATTTTTGCAGTAAAAAGTATTTCTCTGCCACATACCTTGCTCTTAACTCTTCAACTGTACCCATTTTGTGCCTTTTAGGAAGTTCACTAAAATGTTTCAGCGTAACATCTGTATCTTCAAGTAACAGAAATTCTTCAGTTATAATCAAAACCTTTACTGAGCTAATCTATAATTTTACGAAGAAATAATTATTTGTTGCAATAAGCATTTATTCACTTTTTGTTCAAATGGGTACAAAATCTTTTAAGTTTATTTTCAAAAAGTAAAATATTATTCTGAGATAAATTCAAAGCACACGAATTGAGAAAAATATCTTTTCTCAAAATTAGATTATTTTCTGGGATACTAGACTGTATTAATAAATTAAATAACTAACGATTTGTCCTAGACATTGTTGTTCTTGTTTTTGTAAGAAATATAATCCAAACACAAACAAACATATTGATATTTTATAGAATGCACAACTTTCAAAACAGACACAAAAAACTTACACGAAAAGAACTTTCTAAACTTCGAAAAGGAGGCAAAGAATAAAAGCAAACAAAAAAATATTATAATAGTCAATAAATTATTAAAACGTTTAGTAATGTTCATTTCATATATTAAAATAAGGACAGACAATAAAATATTCTGAAGTGGACAATAAATTATTAAAACTCTTGAATATGTTCTTTTAAAGTATTAAAAAACCTACGATAAAATATTAAAGTAGACAATAAATCATGAAAGTTATTGAGGATATTCTCTTCAAATATTAATCAAGACAAAAAAAATAATGCATAAGTTACATTATTCAAGTTATTGACAATATTATTTTCTTGCATTTAAATTAAAGTAAACAATAAATAATTAAATGAAATATATCTTAAAAATATGTTACTATTAATCCAACAAAAAATAAAATAAATCCCGTACTGCATTGGTTTACATAACAAAAACTTTTTATCTCATACTGTCTTCTGTAAACGCAATTTTCTAGCGAATCGTACGAGGTTGTATATAATTCTTACGTATTTTTCTCATAAAATATGTAAGGAAACCTTTTTATGAAGTCGGATTTTCGGAACAACTTGGAACTTTTTTGTAATACCCCCGAAAGTACGAAAAATATCCAGAAGTTACTATCCTCGAGGATTATAATCTACTTCAACATCATTTATTTTACTATCACATGCAAAAGAAAAGTGCTTTTCCACTAAGATAATGCTCCGTGGCACAGGTTGATGAAATCAATGGTAAAATTATATATATATATATATATATATATATATATATATATATATATATATATATATAAATGACATACCCTTCGAAATACTTCCTCACCCACTCTACTCTCCAGATTTGGTCCGTATTGACTACTGGCTCTTTTCAAATATCAAGGAGATGCTACAGAAAAAGAAAATTAGCTCAAATGAAGTGGCGATTACCGAAACTGAGACCTATTTTTTGAGCAGAAAACGAAAACTGCGAAAAATTAGAGGAATGATGGAATGAATGTGTCACTCTTGAAGGAGAGAGAGAGTGTGTATGTTGATCAAAAAGTCGAATTTCTAATAGGAATAGTTTTTTTTTTTTAGACCAGAGACACATTGAGAGATGTATTAGGATCAAAATATATAGTTGCTTCTGAAATTTATCATAAGAGGTTTTGTATCTTAATATTATTACGAAAACTAATTTTATACGATTTTTTTTTACCTTTGATGTTTTTTTAACATGTTATATTGCTATGTGTATATTCAAAGATAGAAAATAGATTCCGGTCCCCTATTTTTTAATTTTTTTAGTAAAATTATATTTTCCTATCTAAAGTTTAGTGCTTCGGTGAATGTCAGCACAAAATATATTTATTAACGAACAGTTACATATTTTAATAATGAAATTTATGAAAACTGCAACAACAATAAAACTTATAGATAATCGGTTTCAAATGAAAAGATTCAATGAACAAATAGGTGGAATGAAGTTAGGAAACATTAAAATGTTTCGATAAACAATAATAATACAAATTTTTAAAACACTGATTAAAAGATGAATTATTTTGATTTATCAATCATTCTAGTTTATTTTAGTTATAAACAAGTAATGTAAAAAATAATTTATTAAAATTATTTTTAGCGAGATAGGAAAGGGTTTTTCGAAACAGTCTGTAGTTATTTTGATAGTCTAAGAAATATACTTTTCTAATTGAATAGGCATCAGTCCAAAGCAAAAAAAAAAACTTTTTTTAAACTCAAAAATACTTTCGTTCTTTAGGACATGCAAGCTAATATTCAAGAAATCAAGACATATTTTATAAGGGACCGAATCACTGAATTTCGCTTATCAGTGCATTCTTATGTGAAATAGTGTTTCTTTACCAATTGATAAAATAGACTTGAAATGTTTCTGAAGAAACAGTATTTCCATGATATGTTTGCAGAAAATGATGCATTGGTTCATTTTCTTCCATTGACGTTCCATTACTGTCTTCGCGAACACTCTTTTCAAAACAAAACTATGAGGTTTCAAACCATTCCGTCTTCCTTTGGGATTACGTGACCATTCTTCACAAATGGAACTGTCAAATCCACTTTAGTGTGTTAAATGTTACAATGGACAAGTGATAAATACTCAAGATATGAATTCAAAAAAGGTATGCCTACTAGATCTAATAAAAAACTATAATTCTCTCTTTATCAAATTTAAATTATTTTAGTATGTCATTAAGACCCCAAACTGTTTTCTTTCAGCTCTTTTTTATTTAATGAGGTTTTGAATGCCTGAGAAGAATTATTTTATATTTGATTTATGATTCATTTGTATAACAGTGTTTTTAAAACTAGAAGTTAAAATTCCGTCTATATGAATATTTGTTAGATGTACTTTAAGCGAATTAAATATTAGTCTTTGGTCGAAATTATGCTTAGATAATTCTGGTTCTTATGGATACTTAATTACATTCTAATATAATTGTTTAAAAGAAAATGATTTTCATTCAATAAGGGGTATCCTAGCACTCTACTACCAACTGTTTTAGAAATGATTTATATTTATAAAACAGTTGCTTTAGAATGATTTATATTTCTAAAACAGTTGCTTTAGAAATGATTTATATTTCTAAAACAGTTGCTTTAGAAATGATTTATATTTCTAAAACAGTTGCTTTAGAAATGATTTATATTTCTATAATAAATGCGTTTTTATTCATCCTGTTTGAACACTTATGAAATATTCACTTAAAAAAGAAACTTTATTTTCTACAAACAATTATTTAAATTTTTGATTTTTTTTTATAATATTTCAATATCAAATTTTGTGAATTGTTTCAAAAACTGAAAATCTAAATCCGTATTGTGCAGAACAACCAAAATTATTTTCAATATATTATACAGAGCATAAAATAATCTTACATTTTAAGCATATGAAAAATAAGAAGTCTTGATAAAAGACATTTTATGGTTTGAAAGTCAATGAAATTACTTGACACACTGCTGAAGAAAATTTAAATAACAAGCTAAATAATGTAGTTAAAACTTTAGAATTTTGTAAATACATATTTTAAAAAAAAGTCATATAACTAAAATTTAAAAAATATATATTTTCGTTATTTTTGTTAAGTTTTAGGCTACTGTGTTTTCTGCAATTTATTAGACTTACGATTAAATAAATATAGTAGAACTTGTTATTATTTTTACACGATTTTCAATAAGTTGTCTCTCTTAATTTTACATCTAGCAATAGAATTATTATTATTATTATATACTAATGTAATCACACGCTTGTTGTAATATTGGTAAAATTAAAAAAAAAAGGTCTTTTTAAATTGTTGTTTAATTTTTTTCCAATACTAAAATGTTGCATTCCAATCAGCCCTACTAATATATTACCATATTTTAAATCCATTTAAAACCTTATAAAATTTTCACCAATATAGGGCGTTCTCTTTTAGATGAAACGTTATTTATATTAGATTTGGCAAAATTTCTTTTGTATCTATTTAGTAAATTTTGAAAACTTTACATTCATCATGTTTGAAATTATTTTGGGAATAAGGAAAGATGCGAAGCATAATAAGACACAAATAAAAGTTATAATTTATTTTCTTTTACTCTTGTAAAATATCGAATATTTCCAATATTTGCTGCCAAAAGGAATTTTTTTCTCGATATTAATATTTTTTTATGTAACTTACCTCCTACTTTTCACTAATTATTGTTTTGAGTAGACATTGATATTTTAATTTTATTAACTACGGTATTCTTTCGAATTACGTCTCGAATTCCTTCTTTTATTTTCAACCAAAGTACCTCCATAATAGATTTGCAATATTCAATATTTTAATTAAAAATGTTTTTCTTTAAATTGTTACCTTAACCCTACTGTGTTTCTCAACCTGATAATTTATCAGAAGTATTATCCAAGTGATGCAACTTAGTGTTACTGGACTAATATAATTTCCTCATAAACATGTGTATTTTATAACTTAGAATCGTACATATTTCATAAACATAAGATGGTTAAGGCTATCGAAACTTCGAAAATGACCTACTATTATCTGTGTATAATAATGCAAGCGGTGCTGTTTGACTTTAATTTCCATCCGTCAGTTCAACATCCTGGGTATAAATATTGAATGAGGCTGATTATCTCACCTCTGAGGATAAATCAGTGTAATGCAAATATCCCTTCCAATGAATAATGTAACTTTGAATTTCAATTGGACCTTATGAAAATAGAATTCAATGACTAATTATCAGAATTTTTTAAATTATTCTAACTAATGTATGCCAGCCCGTATATGAATACTACTATTGAGGCGTCCCAATGAGTGTTCCTTCCACTTCATACATTAATTGATGGGTTCAATGTTTTCGGGTATTACACTTATGCATTAAATACCAAAACACTCTTGTAGGCTTGTTTTTACTGAACTACTTTTAGTTAAGCGTATCTTCTTTTAGGAGTGCTTTCGAAAAGATTGATTTAAATATTGATATTTTTGTGACCATTACACATTTTTAGAATGATCCTTAAATTTTTCAGGAAAAAAAAATGCCCGCATGAAATATATTTACAATCGATGTAATTTATTAATTTATTCTTTTAACAAAATGTACGTGAAATTTATGCAAAATGCAAGCAAATGAAAAAACACGACTTTTAAATTTAAATCTACTTATTGATTATTATTTGCACATACTTAAGTATTTATTTGTATTAGTGGTATTTTCTTTGTATTCACAGATACGAAAGTATATAATGGTCGTTCTTCGTTATTCAATTTTAACACCATCCTTCAGTCTAAAAAAATATCAATTACCAATGTACTCCAATCGTAGCCAGACAAGAACAAAATAAAATACTTTATTGATCCTAAGAGAATATATGTAGATAAAGTCATTCTCTTTTGAATACCACTTAACTCAATAACCAAGATTATGATTTAAATATGCTTACTAAATCACTCATTTTGTTTCCGACAATTCTCACTAATTGTAGTTTCATAACTTAGTTCCAAGACTAAGATTCATTTTTTTCAACATGATTTATTAAGGTTTTCAATTTAATTTACTTATATTTAACAGCTCGAAGTTATCCTCTATCTCTCTTCATTTACCTTCAATTATATTTCCTTTGTATTTCCTTATCTCTTATTTACTTCACTTCTATCTTCATCTAATTTTCTTAATCACGTTTCATTTTGATTGAAAAGAAATTATAATATTATGCAATTCCATTCACTATATAGTCCTAGATGTTAGGGAAGAGAAAATCGGGAATAGCCCAACTTCACAAGAACAGATATATATCAATATTAAAATATATCGCATGATTATTTTAACTAAAAATGTAAGGAATCATTTAAACTTGGTATACAATAAGCTCATTTTCTTCAACAAGAGCGTCTTAATTACCTGAAATTGATCCCACTAAATGTACGGCAAATTATGAAAATACCCATACAAATTTCAAATCAGTTTTAAAAAAGGGACTGCTAATTTCAATGTGACATTGAATTTAATATGCAATATTTTTTTTAATTTAAATTAAAACATACTGTTAATAATTGGGAAATCTGAGTTAAGTGGTGAGTATATTATTAGTATATTGAAACACCCTCTAAATATAAAGACATTTCTGTTAAAACATATATAAATAAACTTTGGAGTATTTTTTGTACCATTCGTAACAACTCGTGATCTGTAACTTTAGTTCTATGCTAATTTAAACAGGAAATTAAACAACAAAAGAAATGCGATTAAATTAGAAAAGGAGAACTTTAAAAGAAATTTTGATAAATATACGTAAAGAACGTCGGTTGTTTGTATTGGAAACAAGCAAAATATACTTATCTTTGTTGAAGTAAAAAATTAACGTTGTTTTATTTATCACTTTCTCATATGGAATACAAATATATCTAAGGGAAAAAACGTTCAATATCAGAATGTTGTTATCTTAATCATGATACAAGAAAAAAAAAAGAATTTTCCTTTCTAAAGTGTGAGACAAGATAATGCAATCGGCAGGACTCTCATCATTTTAGGATAACTTTCCCGTTAATTATAAGCAAAAATCGTGAAAAAGTCTCAAAAAACAATAAATTACCGTAAACACATCAAAGAAAATAATTGTTAAGAGATAATTATTCAAGCGATAAGTAATTCGTATCTAGAGAAGAACATCCTTTCCAAATGTTAATTTCTCAATACTTATGCTACATATTAAAACTCGCAAGAATAAATTATTTAACCAAATATCAGAGAAAGGCACCTTGTTAAAAAGTATTTTGTCAAACAATGAAATTTTGTCATTATATTTTATTGGATGGATAATTTGGATGATGAACTACAATAGCAATCAAAAAAGATTTTAAAACGAAGCGTTTTCTTCATTTCCCTTTGCTCTTCTAAATAATTGTTTAAAGCAGCAGATGAATATAAATACCAGCATTATTTGTTTGATACACTCGTTAACTCGAGACAAAAGCATTTTCGCATTCCAATTAAAAAATAAGAATGAATAATGAAGAAGAATGATAGGAATATAAAAGAAATTATATGAATGGTCGGAATATTATGACAATATACTACTTGTTAGAAGGTTGCTATTAATTAGATATCAATATTCCATCAAATATATCAAATTAATAAGCTATTCATTGTTGTTTTTAAACAAAATAAAATATTTGAACAATATTCAATATAAATGAAGGACTGCATTTAAGTTATGAAAAACAACTTGTTATAAGTTCATTAATGTGAACAATATGATGTTTCTTAATATGGATCTATCGTTCATAATATGAGCGTCAGATTTCATAAAACAATATTTTAGCATTTTTATTTGTATATATTTTGAATTTTGTTTCTTAAAATTATCATCAAGTTCAAAATATAAATAAAAATGGAACTTCAAAAACATTTTGATGGACGAAAATCTTTGAAATCATTCAGAAATCTATCAATTATTTGTGTGATAAAGCACCAAATTTAATTAATTAAAATGATGTAGCTCAGTGTTTTGAATCAGTTGAAGACACCTCAAAATATTCACAGCATCCACTTTATTCTACATAGCGATATAAACACAATGATTCCACCTTGAACTATGTATCAATGTAAGGAGAACAAAAATGTTTTGGTTCTAAGCAATCTACAGCAAACAATTAGCATTATAGATAGTAAAAAGAAAGTGCCCGAAACTGTGGGTTCTTATAATTCTACTAAGTATGGTGTAGATATTATTGCCCAAATGATGCATAACTATTCGGTAGAAGCAGAAAGTCGAAAACGGCCAATGCATGTATTCTACAATATTATTGATTTAGCTTCATTATAAGCATGGATTTTGTACAAAGAAATTACAGGAAGTACAATACCTAGAAGAGAAATTTGCTTCACCTTTCTGAAAAATTTCAACAAAATCATGAAATAATTAAAGCCGATCCTCACACTGTTTCTCAAATTTCTGTTCAGATATCCAACACAAAAAATCGTACCCAGTGCCAAATCGGGCAGTATAATACAAACAGAACTGCACATACATGTTCCAAATGTAATCGATTTATGCTTGGTAAATGTAGCGTAGCTGTAAAAATTATGATTTGCATTGAATGTGTAACAGGTATTAATGATATCTGACTTATTTCGCCATTTACTAGAGGTAACCAAAACGATCTTTGTATTCCTTATATTATTAGTTCAACTATACCAAATATAATATTCTACGTTTCAAAGTGTTTACTGTTATGCTTTATTTCCCAAAAACAAAATTAGTGTAATAAGATTTAATTTTCTATGTAAGTAATTTCTTCTTTAAAATAATATGTTTTCATTCATTTCAATATATATCATTACTCAAAACTAAATTCAATGAAATATAAAAAGATATTTTTTGTATTAAAATAGTTAATATTTGATAATTTTTATTTAAAAATGAGTTTCATGTACTTTACTTTTTATTTTATTTTTACCCGTTAATATGACGGTCCTCTGTCTTTTTAATAAAAGAAAAAAATCCCGTCTTTCTAGTGTTAAACTATTACCATTTTTATTTCTTCTCAATTAGTTAATTCCCAGTTATATATATATATATATATTTGCAGCTATGATGAGCATTACGAAAGTGTTTAAGGGATTGTCTTTATTTATCGCTATTTTTTTTTTTGAACTAGAGGGATTAAAAAACTACCATCATTGTGAACGTGAAATGAAAACGACTGTAACATCGGCTATTTATCGTGTTCCTCTTTATAAGAACCTCATGAGATGACACCCGTTGTGCCTTAAAAAATGTCGATATAACGTTTCCAACCAAAGAGATGGTTTATATATGAGATAGTTTTGAGATACAAGCCATTATTTTGATTATTTCTTGTTTTCCCTATGTTTTTTAATGACAAATCCAGTTTTCACCGATGATGACAGATGACGCAACTTGTCGGCAAATATTTGACATATTGCTAATTCAATGTAACCTATGAGTCAGTGTTATATTTTGACGAGGCCCATTAACAATGATGATACTAACTTGCCTTAGAAAAGCCATTAGTCATCAAAAATGAATACCTTTTGAACCACTCTCTCACTTACTTTTTTTCGAAAGATAACTAATTTGAATAAAATAATTTTAAACAAAATATTTTATTTATTCCTCTCTTTCTTATTAAGCTGAAAGTTGAGCCTAAATTATTCGATTATTAGAAGAAATTATGTATCGTATTCTATTTTGATGTTTTCTTGATTTTTTTTCCATCCGAATTTATCTGGTTGAAACAATGACAAAATAATAAAAATCATAGAACCTTACGATATTTACTTATTATCCATCATTCATCTATAGAAATTTTTAAACTCACTTTTAAAAATTTTATATCATCAATTCTTAGTAAAAGACTTTCAAATACATGTCACATTTATAGTTACTTTTCATTGTGAATCTACCATACTTATTGCTATCTAGAGTATTATAAATTAAAAGAAATATTTAACTGTTTAAATGTATGTTTTTTAAAGTCGCGTGTTGATTTAAATCGTAATAAAATCCACTAATCAAATATATATAGTTCTAAATTTTGTGTATTCATACTGTTCACAGTTATCAGACAAAAATATTGGAATTCGCACTCGTATATCCGGCAAAAATTATGTGTATAAGATTTAAATAATCTCCTCATATTTATTTTTATTAAGTATATCGCAGTTTCATTCCTTGTATTTATGGTACACGCTTTTTTTTCAAAGTTTATGTTTCAAAACAGGAACAAATTATTCCTCCTACATTAAAATTCCACTTAATATTTTGAATTGATTTGTTTTAAATTATTGAAGGAGTTTTCTTGCAAATTTATTCACCCGTATTTTTTTTGTGAGCCTTGTATCTTTCTCGGAGCTTCTCTGTCTGGAAAGGCTCCAAAAACGACATTTTTCATTCATGTGAAAAACAATACCTCAAAAATTTATGCATCAGTAATCCTGATATTTTACATAAATTTTTACTAAATACTTATACATAAAGTAGATTATTATTAATATTGTGTAGAATATTTGTTTATATTGCATTAAAGTTAAAATTACAAGTACTTTTAAAGAAAATATCTGTGTTCCGAACTCGAACTACCATAGTTCTTATGAAATAGCTATATTATCAAAATAATTGTCTATTCTCTAGGTACGGTTATATTCAGTATTATTCAGTTTACTTAATGTCAATATAATAATTTTCCTATGATTTAACCTATTTTGTGAAAAGTCTTATTTTTTGTTTATTTTTCTATAAAATGCCATTTTTACATTAAAAATATAAACTAACAAAACTTTTCTTGGTGTTTTGTAATTTTGAAGACACATGGGATGCATTTCTAGGCTCAATTTACTTTAATTAAATATTTTCGTATTAGTTGATCTCTTACATTAATGTGTCAGAAAAGTAAATTAAAAAAAAGAATATTAAAGATCAAATGAATATAGGTTTATACGATATTCAAGAGTTCCTTGCTCTCCTGATAGTGTAATAAGACCCGATACAAAAAAAAAATCACTAAATTATTGAATTTTTTACTAGCTAATTTAAAAGCTTAACATCTTCTAACTATACCAATAAAAATTTAAATATTTATTTCATGTTTACTGATTTCTTAAAAGAAGTTAATTAGGATTTTTATCAAGTATGATGGAAATGTAAGCTCTAGTGCTTATTTTGAATATCATTTGTTGAAGCAACATGATGGCTCCTTAAAGAAAACCGTTAATTCTTATAATACGTTCGAATTCCGATTGGTTTAAAAATAGATGAAATCGCATATTATTTACTATTTCTTGCCTGTTCGTCCAGCTTTTAGTGTAATATTTTTGATGTCGGTATTTATAATAAATTATTGTTCTCTGCATAATAGCTATTCACACTGGGTATGCGTAAACTCTTTGTCATTTTCAAATATTGCCCGACATGTGAAGTCAGAAAATGTAATTTCGGAAAGGATTCTGCTGATTTTCACAACTGGTATGAAGGATACTTTACATCGTACAATGCAGATTATTGGAGATCATCATATGAAATGAAAGAAAGAGATTGTCATCGACTTTCGAAGCGATAAATTGGAAAGATTATAGAGGATTATTCAAAAAAAAAAGAGAGAAAGAACGGTTGATATAATTTAGGTCATAAAAAAATTATCCCGAAAACGAAGATAAAAGTAATTCAGTAAATAGGAAGGTTTCCTGTATTAATCTGGATACTTCTAATTTTTTAAATTTGAAATATTCTGAGAAACATTTGCAAAAATGAAATCAAACTTTATTAATTAACATCGGGCATATTTTAAGTAGAGTTTAATATGTTTGTATTTATTATCTATTTGCATTACTTATATATATATTTTAGCATAATTCATGCATGTGCTTGGAAGGATTCGTTTTCATCTTACATTTTTGTTGTCTTGCTATTTATTTTCAAAAATTCAGCGAATATTTCTAAACTAAAACTATTGTAATGATATATGTAATTTATTCATAGTCTGTTGCATTTGTATTTGTTATAGATTTGTATTTCATGCATATTTTCTTACTTAACTTATAAGTGCGTCTTAGAAAGAAATTTTTTGAGTTACAATTTTTTACGTTTAAAATTTATTTTAAAAAGAAAAAACACAGTTTTCCTGTATGTTAAAACTAGCATTTGTTATTGCCGACGAATCTAATAATTTTGTGTCACACCTTAATGACGAGGACGAAATTCTAGTGGCACTTCATTCTCCAAACATCCATATCATGCCAACGGAAATATCAGGGACTTCTAAAGATTTAATATGTATCAACCCCTTTATCCTTGTGGTCTTAAGTAGCATTAGGACTTGAACCCATGGTTCGATTCTAACAAAGACCGGGAGCTCGCGAACCTGGGCAAACGGCTGCTGAGGCAACTGGTCAGATTGACCCAACGTTCCAATTGTTCCCACTAAAGAAAACTTATTGGGATCAATACTCCTGCTTCAAACAATGATTTAGTATATTGATTTCATTTTAATGAATTCTGTCAAGTTTTCCAAATTTTAAATTAAAGCAATTTTTTTTCGATTTCTGCTTATTATATATATGATAAAACACACTATAATTTTTTTCAAAAAAGTTTTATAGGGTATTCGAAACAATTTGATGAGTGGTGATTTAAGTAATGTTAAGATGGTTAAATGTTTGAGTAAACAATTAAAAAACATAGTAACACATCAATCAATAACTCCCGAGACTAACCCAGAGATGGCGCTCGTAGTAAACCAGTAACCAGGTCTTTCTAGAGTACTAACCTTTGCTTGAAACGTGTCAAAATTTTAAGTCGATCGGACCAGAAACAGCTGAGTTATCGAGATTGGAGTGAAGTCGTTTTGTAGTTTGTTTAAAAAATGGAAAAAACCGAGTTTCGTGTTCTGATAAAACATTGTTTTTCAATGGGTAAAAACACCGTGCAAGCGAAACAATGGATTGAAAAATGTTACCCGGACTCTTGTCCATCAAAAGCAATGATTTGTCGGTGGTTTGCCGAGTTTAAACGTGGTCGTACCGACACAAATGACGTGAAACGCTCGGGTAGACCTGTGGAAGCCGTTACACCGGAAAATATGAGTGAAGTGACAAAAATTATAATGAAAGATCGTAAAGTGAAGCTCCGTGAGATTGCTGAGATGACACAGATATCATATGCAAGTATATTTACTGAAAAAGGTTTTCTTAAGTGAAGTGAAAAAGGTTTTTTCCAAGTGGGTGCCGCGATTGCTTTCGATGGAACAAAAACAGCAACGAGTCGATGATTCAGAAAGCTGTTTATCGCTATTTACTCGCAACAAAAAAGATTTCTTGCGAAAAAAAAAAAAAAAATTGGAAAACCGTTGGAACGATTGTATCACCTTAAAAGGTGATTAACAAAAGGTGTTATGTTGATGAATAAAAAAAAAAATTGCAAAAAAAATGTTGTTTTCAATGTTAGTCTCGGGAGTTATTGATTGATGTGTTATTACTCTAAAATCCGTATTAAAAATATAGAAAATGTACAAATAATGTTTTAAGAACAAATATATTTACATAGTGTTTTATTAATTTAGTCATTGAAGTTAAATTTATCATGATAGAAGTAAGATATTAATTTGCGCTCTAAAATACTGATGAACATTATTTATATTATTAATAAAAAAATACATTGTTTTGTTTGCATATTGGTATCATTTAGTCATTTAGTCTGTCTGATTTTTAATGTTTAAAACCTATTTATTCCATTTTAAAAATTATTTCGACAGTTATATTATCACTTCATATTAATGGTTTTTTCTTAAAATACCAATTAACTTGCGAAATAAGCGTGGAAGCAAAACTTTTTACTTTATTTGCTTGTTTGCTTCTTTGGAGACTTTAAAATAATTCTATAATTGAGGTAGAAATCAGAAGCAGAATGTAATACCGGAAAAAAAAGGATAAAGGAAAAATGAGAAAATATATGTTTATTTTATTTTTTATAATGAAATCAAAATGTTAATTTATGATTCGAAAATAATGATTGATACGAATATATATATATATATATATATATATATAGTAACGTACGGAATAAATTTTATGAATTTGAAAGTGTGTTTGGCTGTCTGTTCTTTCTGCAAATTCATGCTGTTGAAAGTATCACTCCAAGCTTTTGTAGAGTGCTTTACTCATGGAAGGAAGGAGCTGTCAGCAAGCTCCTGCCAAAAAAAAATCATTTGCCACCTAAGGGGCTAGTGTTTTAGGTGGAGCGTTTCGTAGTATCAGATGACTTTTCAACTTCCTTATCTTTTGCGTCATTTTAATTACATGTAGCCTTAATATATTCAATTTAATCATTTATCGTTTGTTTTAATTTTAAGAACATTTAGCTGATATTCTATTGAATTTAATAATTTATTTTTTGTTTAAATTTTAATTACATTTAAATTAACTATATTCAATTTAATAATGTATCGTTTGTTTTAATTTTAATTACATTTTGCTTAAATACATTCAATTTAATAATTTATCGTTTCTTTTAATTTTAATATCGGAAAAGTTTAATATTGTCCCTTTCTTTATATTTCATCGTTTACTTTAATTCTTATATTTAATTGCGTAATTTTTTAATAATCTTTTTACAAAAACGTGCACCTTCGGTGGCTAAATTTCTTCTTTGTAAAACTTTGCATAGTATGTTTACAATTTTTTAATGTATTCTGGAGACATTTTTCGAGCCTCCTCTTTTTCATAAGTTTCCATGTTTTCTAGCATATGCAAAAAAATTTCCTAAATGTTTTCCACTAAATAAATGAGCATTTCAACAATTTCCATCATGCAGTTACTTTTTTTCTTCAAATTGCTATCTTTTTTTACAATTTTCCCATGTTTCCAAACAGATGCAGCAATTTGCCCCGAAACGTTTCCCGCACTTAAGATGCTCCTTTTAATGGGTTTTTTATAGTAAATTTTTATTCGATCATTCCCTCTTTTAAAATAAAGTAGATGCAAATTTTTTTCCTAAATGCTTTTCACTCAATAGATGAGTATCTTAATATTTTTTTTTTGATTTTTTCCCCCTGAGTCTCAGCCTTTTTTTACAATATCACCGTGTTTTCCTGTATAAATCACACTTTCCCACTCAAAAGATGTGGCTTTTAATCTGTATCTTAACGCAATTTGTCTATTTCCACAATCTCCTTTACAAACAGATGCGACATTTTTTTTTTCAAAAGTTGCGCATTTTAATAAATATATTTTATCATTTAATAATTATGTATATTGATGTGATTTATTTTTAAAATGTTGAAAGTACCAGAGATACCCCTCGTTTTAGTTCTAGAATAAATATAATTTAAGACTGAATGTATAACAGTTAGTTTGTCCCGTTTTCATACACGTTCCGAGACATCCGTGATCAAACCACATTGAAAATGCGGTGGATGTCTTAATAACATAATTTAAAAAAAATATTCAAAACATCAAGTGGTTTATATGTTTTTTGAAAGTCTCAAATAAAACAAGCATAGGAGTAGAAATATGACATAGTGGAGTCATTGTCTTACAGTAATTAGGCATTACTTCATTCTTATATTACTGCATAATATTCTACATAAGCTGTTCATTTTTCTCTGACTTTTGTTCTTTTAAGAAGAAAGGAATAGCTCTTTCAAATTCTTTTAAAGAATTTGTTTTTTTAAAAAAAGTAAACTAATTGTATTATCCCATTATTTTAATATTCTTATTACAAATAATTCACACAATTTTTATATTTGGTATGAATACCTTGATAGAATTAAACAAAAATTTCGACCAGATGTATAATATAAGAAAAAGGAATTCATATAAGAAATATTGTGTTTGGAATAGTTTTGCTTACACCAGCTTATCTGTAGATTCTATAATTCATGGGTACATTATCTCATTCATGATCTACAGAATACATTCGGGCATTACTTCTAATCAGGGAGGAAGACAAAACTGCTTACCAAACGTGATCATTGGTACATAATCAGCAAAAAATGCCCTTGGGATAAAAAAAAAATAAAGAAAGAATAGATGCTAGTAAATGTAAGAATAATCTCTCTGTCATGAAATAATTGATGGATTGCATCATTTTGCTTCAATTGCTGAATGAATTGATAACGTAATCTCTTTTGCTTACGTTTAATCAGCGACTTAATTTATTAAATCTTTGAAACATTATCTTAAGCTTTTGTTTACATTTTCGGAAAGTCTTTGTGAAACCTAGAAAACTCCATAGAAATATAATTATAAAAATACAAAAATTACATGCAAACTAATGTTTGGATAAAACTTACGCTTGATGATATTCATAACTTTTTGGTATCTACAACATTTTTTAGGGATGCCATCTGTCGTCAAAATCTGATACATTTTGAATTTATCTCGTACATTCAGAACGTATAATCCTATCGCTGCCTTCTACTTGACTGATTTATTAGAAATGTTTTATTTTTATATATTTCACAAAATAATTGATGAAAGTATATTTTTGTTTCATTCTATTTAATAAATATCTCTTACCGGGGAATCAAAGGTCATACGCCGATATTCATTGGAATCTCCGAAGCAATTTAGCGACCCAAATAAAATATTAAAATATAAATGTTTGGTTACGATAATAAGTAATTAAATGAAATTTGTAAACAATAAAAACGTGTTTTCACTTCCTATGTATCATTCTCAATAAAGATTTTGTGTATAAATATACGTAGTACAATATACACTTATTTTCTTTAAACCAGATTTATAATTCGGATATTTTGAACTTACTACCAAGTCTTAAATCTGCAGCAATTGGAAATGAAATGCAATGTTTTTCTTATAGATTTGATGAGATTTCAATGAACTACAATTATTTCAGCTGGCTTACTTTTTACTGTTTAGCGAAAAATAAATATTTGCAAACCCAAATGTATATTATCCAAATTTTAATCTTTATATTATCGCTTTGAAAATGAATGATAAATGTGGATGTCAGATATTCGGGATGTTAGTTTTTTGTCCTGTGCTTAAATGCGTCCACTTGTCGATTTCTTAACTGAACTCATTGACAGATTTTACTTATGAGTGATATTAAGAGAATTTAATATATTTTACTGTCACTTAAAAACTATTAACTTATGAAAAACTTATTCTGTCACAAACTTTTTGTTTAATTATGATGCAAATAATTTGATTTATTAATTTCAAAATTATATGTGAAAGTAGTTATTATTATTTACAACCCTTCTGTCAGTTATTCTTCCGAGATTCGAAAATGAAATGTGTTAAATTTTATTCGGAGTACTTCTCATTTCTACTGCAAAATTCGAAAAAATACATTTTCTTTCACAAAATAATACCAGATTTATGGAATTTATTAAGAATTAGTTAGGTAACAAAGGAAATCAATAACAATCTTTTTTTACTTTCACAAAGCGATACAGTGGTCGCAGTAGACTCGTGGTCACGGTCACAAATGAGTGACGGGCATTGTGACCATTGAGTTATGAGGTTGAGTCCTGATAATGCTAAAGACCCATCATGTAGCTCCGCTGAAGCATATTAAATATCTCGAGGGCTGAATATCTTCCATTCGAATGATGAGAAAGTTTAGAGTGAAAGTCGTCAGTTTATGTGTCATCTTCGTCACTTGATCCGAGTTCAAAATTTCTAGATCCGTCGACATAAGCTCTGGTGTTGCTTTTAAGTGTGAGAATATCTAGAAATCATAGTCAGACGGTCGCGATAGAAGTATTTTAAATCGCAAACCTTATGGTTATTGTTATCAAATCATTACTTTCTTTTCAGCTCTTTGAATTGGTCTATAATATCCAGATACCCAATGTATTTCGATAAAGGAAGCTATTCCTCCTTTGATCGATATTAAATAATTATAATTGACACTAACTATAATTTCACCAATAGCTTTCGTGTTCCCTTTCAGTGTGGATTAATAAACAATCAATCGATAAAAAAACAATAGACAAATTATTTGAGTACAATTTGGTTCTATTGACGTATGTGTTGCATGCAACTTCAACAACTATAATCATTTGTCAAAAATTAACTAACAACTAACTCCAAAAATTTCTTATATGTGACAAATATTAGTGTAAAATTACAATTATGCACAAAAACAGGCTTGTAAAAATTATCTCCAAATTTAAAATCTAGAAATGTAATTTGATTTTGACATTTTGGTATCGTCTTTAAGAGGTTATAATAGATTAATCCATCAACAAAGTTTAACGCGACATCGAGTCTGTCATTTAATAGAAGAAAGAAGGTTATATATTTTTGCTAATATTTAACTGAAGTAATTTTAAAATTTTAAATGATATGGATGTTACGAATTAAATATATCAGAATTTGTTTCCTCAAAAATAAATAATTTATATTAACAATCTAAAAAGTACTTTATTTTTTATTATGTAAAGTAAAAGAGTACAAAATTTGTTCAAAGAAGTTAATGTGTTAAGAATGAAAAATAGGGTATTAGGAGTTAAGATTGGAAATGGAAGAGATGACTCATGTGTAATATTTTCCATAGAACTGGTTTTTTTTTTCTTTTTCTTAGAAATCCCTGAGTATTCCAAAAAAGTCATCACCATAACATTTCCCTCAGAGGCGGCTATCTGAAACTTCTTTGGGACATATTCACTGGAAGCAATTATTTTTTTCAGCCCATGCCTTTCTTCAATGTATAAAGATGACAACCCGTCTCAGCAGTCATTACAATTTGACGTGATCGCAATCAAATTTTGATTTGCCTACAAATGGCTCTATCAAATACAGACAAATCAATTATTCAGTTTAAAATTAGTTTTGGAACCTTTAGATAAATGATAGTACACAATGGTAATTCCAGCATGCTTTAGTTATGCCTTCTTTTTTGAAAAATGGGTTCTTTTCAGCTTAATTCCCGTAATCAGTGTTCATATAAAGCCTTTAAAAATAAGTAGAAAGTCAACATTATTTTACGAGAAACCGTTATCTGAATGATGTAGCAAAAAGGAATACTTTTTTTTTTATTTTTAGTACTCAAAAATTCAGAACATGTGTATTAATGCGAAAAATAAGCAATTTAAAAATCTATAACAAAACATGGTTCCTTATAAGTAATTTAAATAATAAATATTGTTACACACAGGGATACGATTTTATTCAATGACCCTCTAAGAATCTTTCGATACAATTCGGGAAAGTATGCCACAATACTGCAAAGAAAGAGGTTATTCTATAGGGATGGACATTCGAGACTTTATAAAGCTTCGATATAGTAAGTTACTGACAGCATATCAACGGTTCATGGGAAGTATAATACGTCTTTCTACACATTGATTGAGAGATCTTATTTAAGACGCAGTGACAGTTTAAGTGCGATCTTAAAATGTTATACAGTAGACGCCAGCTTAATCGATATCGGCCATCCAAAGGGAAAATAATTTATATGGCATAAATAAAGGTGGTTTTGTCTGTAGGTTTCTATCATTGCAATAGATGCTCTATTTGGAGGTGAAAGTGAAAATGCTATATTTAGTCAATTGTACATTCTGTTAAATATCTGATTATAACTAAATGAATTATTCTGTTCTTCACGACATTTATTTTTATATTTAGTCTGTTAATTTACTTTGTGACGTATGATCTAATCGAAAATCTTGAATTGTTCCACAGTTTCCAGAAGGAAAGTGAAAGTAAAACTGAAAATTTGAAAGAATTGCATCTCTTCATCAAAATAATGAGGGATTTAATAACAAAAATGAGATTTTAAATTAGAAATCTAAACAAAGCGCAAGTAGCAAATGAAACATACTTTGATAAATATACGTAGAATGCAAAAGTTATAAAGAAATACGAATTAGATACTCTTTCAAAATTAGAAAAATCAATATTTTATTGTGCTTCGGTTTCTGAAGTTCAGAATTTTCAAAGTTTTATAAAGTACTGTTATCTAGCAATAAAATTTTGATATTTTAAAGTTGTACATATAATTTGTAAAAAATTTAAAGAAAAAAAATTCTTAAATCACTAAGAAAATGAAAAACAAATCAAGTTAAAATTCATGTCAAATGTATTTTAATAAGTCGTCAAAAATTGTTATATAATTCATAGAGAAACTTATTTTTACCTTGTGTATGATATTTTATGCTAATACGAGTATTGCAAAAAGTTTCTGAGAAATCATGCAATCAAACTGATTTTTTAGTTTGAGAAAAAGGAAGTTAAAGTTGAAAAATAACTAAATAAATAAATAAATAAAATGAACAAGATTTAAATTTTTTATGATATTTTTCAAACTTTTGGTGGTATCGCTAAAAATTTGGAATGAAAATGTTCCGAAGAAATGGAACTCTACTATGCCTGTTTTTCTTTTATTCAAAAAGTGCAATATTCTGGGGTTGAAGGTGCTGATATCTCTTACCATATTATCAACAGCGAAGAGAACTCGCGTTCCTAAATCAAAGCATTTTATTTTAAGTTTAAGTTATTTCAAAATCATATGGATTATTTTTAAGTTGCAAATATAGATGTGTTGATTTACGCATACAATAATGTCAATTATTACAGAGCATAAATTAACAATGTTATGCACAGCACTACAAAACATTCTGATAGCGAATGAACGCTAATTGTCTACAAACGGTGCACGAAAACAAACGCATCTCGCATGTTCCACGAGAATAAATCTACCATGCTACCTAATTTACTAAATAAACATATACAAATGAGTATGTTTGGCATATATGTATATTTAACACTTATAAATATAGAATATATAATATTTTAGTTTAAAATGAAGCTAATCAGAAACTAGGAGAAAGATGAGAAGATGCATTGCGAAGAGGGACAGAGGGAGGGAGTATAGTAAAACAAAATGAACATGTAATATTCAATCAGCGTTATAAGAGAACTTATTCTATGATTATTTTAGTGTTATAAGATACTTTTTGAAACTAATAAGACAATCATTTCCATTGGAATAAAAATAAAATATAATTTAAAGATATATTATACTTCACATAACAACACATTTTCCAGTATAAATTGAATGTAAGGTCATTTTAATAATTAAATGATTGCTCATTAGCGTAGTACTAGAAGCAACACCAGGTCTATTAGTAACAGACCTCATAATAAGGAATATGGTTCAGGTGACGAGGACGACACCTGAGGTGGCACCTATCTTTCCAAGTTTCCACATCACAGCATAGGAAGTACTTGTTCTTCGACAATTTTAACACGAAGCAGGAATTCTAAGAGGTGACCAACTTTAGAAACATCATCATTCGAGGAAATAACACCTGCAGCGTATTCAAGAATTGTTACTAGAGTGATGACTCCATGAACTTCCCACAATGTTAGGTTATGCGGGATAAATTTAAATCAACTCACGTAAATGGAATTTTCAATTCCTGAACTTCAATAGTGATCTACTGATGCTTATTTCATACGAAACTTGCTAACTTTAATGTTACAAGACACTGTAACGTTACGAGGTGATATATATTAATACATTTCTCAAATTATACTGTTCGAATTTTCAAAATTCCCTATCATCTAAATCTTGTATCAGAACTAATCATAAAATCATAAGCCAGGGCTTAGATCAATGTGTTATTATGTATGTACGACATGACAAAGAATGTGTTATTTGCTCAAATTAGGGTATGTTTTTCAAGTGCATTAAAGTAATGTTTGGTTAATCAGAATCGATTTTCGTTCAATATCCTTATTTCGAAGTAAATTAATGACAAATATGTAAATACCATCGCTGTACTGGTCTTTGATTCATGGAAATGAATCAAGAAAATGCATTAAGCATTAGGAAATCTTTTAAAAGCCATAGATGCGCTCATCGGCCTAATAATAAAAAATTGTATATCTTTGAAGGCAAATTAAAACTTATATATTAAGCGCAAATATTTTGTACAAAGTAAGGGCTTTGAGTGTTATTTTTACTCTCATATTCTGATATAAATATAAAAGAAGATGTATTTCGCATTAAAATTTTGCATTCGAAATATGTTTACGTTTATTTTTATATTAATTCCAAATCTTTGAAGTAATGGCATTGTATAGAATGTAGAAATCACAATCAGAATATATATATATATATTTATATATATATATCCCACACATACACACGAGATTTGTTCAATAAATCCTTAGAAAATTCAATAAATGGTTCTCCTAGAATCGAAAATGGTATGTTTTTAGTATGCATCATGGTTCACTAATCTAGAACGTTGTCTAAGTGTCAGTTATTGATATTTGTGTTCATGGTGCCTTTCACGCCTCGAAATTCTTCGTCATTAATATATATATACATGACGTCATTTATTTGTATAATATATATATATATATATATATATATATATATATAT
>BMAW01120630.1:0-14694 GCA_019974015.1 Nephila pilipes | reverse complement strand
CTCTACCATAACATACATATAATTACAATTGTACTACTTAAATATATTTCTCAAATTAGTCAATATTGCTTTCAACAAATAATTCTATTTCATATGTGGTATTTGAACCATAAAAACCCAAACAAACTATAGAGGAGCAAAAAGAGAATTATATATTCAAGAGAACCGGAGTCATAACAAACCATATCTGCAGCCTTCATTCATTTATTATCTTTTGCCCAGAGCTACTAGTAAAAAATTCGTCTGAGTTTGTCAGTAACGGAATAAATAATTTTAAAGAAGTTTACTATGCTGCTGGGAGAAAAAATGCGAGAATTGACAGTAGCGGATTTTTGTGATTTTTATTGCGCTTTCAATATAATTGAATTGAGGGAGAAGAGTCGAGGAAACTTTTCAAAGTATATATGTTCTAACCACACTGGCGAGAATACAAATATCATTTTATTCCCTAGAATAAATGATTGATTTTCTTTGGTAAGAGAAATACTCTTTTCTATGTTTTTTTGTTTCTGTTTTTTGTTTTTTGCTTGTAGAAATAAAGTTTAACTCTGCAATAGGAAATGGTTCATAGTTAAATTATATCAATGAATGCTCCAAAGAAGAACACTTTTAGAAAAATTTTAAATCGAAAAAAAGCAATATTACATATAAGTATATATATATATATTTGGTTACCTGATGTTTACTTAATCGGCACGAAAAAGTTATTTAATGCATGCATCTTAATAAAAATTCATTGCTAAAATTTGTTTTGTAAATTCAAATATGGAAAATGAAACCATGAAATTTGTTAATCTAAGCTAAGGACTTTGCTGAATAATGTTACAATATACCTAAAAAAATTTCTTTTCAATTACATCAAAAATTATTTTTATATTTGGAGGAATATATGATCAACCAAAAACATAATACAGTGAATTATTTTAATTTTCCTGAACAGTTTGTTATATTATTTCACTAACCTTCCAGGTAGTGGTAACCTTCGTCGACTGCGTGGACACGAACTCGCGGCCTGCGTTTCTTTCGTCGAATCAGAAATTTTGAAGCGGTAATCGTAAATTACATAGTTGGTCCTGATGTCTTTACGAAACTGGTATTTCGCGGAAATAATCCAAGTCCTTACGTTGAGAGGAAAGGAAGCTAAAGACGGAAGTGCCAGCTCAATTCTCGTTCTCGTTATTTTATCAAATCCCCATTCCACTAACCCCTGTGTTACTTACGAATTAATAAACAATTCCATTGATCTTCAAAGCAACAAACTGCTATTTCCTAACTTTTAATTATTCCGTGATTGTCATGAATATAAAAGGCTAAGGCATCTTGTTGTTTACATTATTAAATTTCGAATATTTTTCTGATGGGTTAGCATAATAATGATTATTATGTGAAAGGAATAAGGATTTAAATAAATAGTTACTTCTTTAAAAAAACGCAAAACTAGATATAGAAATTTTTATGGTTCTTAGAAGTATCAATTTTCAAAAAAGTATGGATATTCATGAGTAAAACTAATACAACCACACTAATACACTGAATTACAAGAAAATACTTCTTAAAAATTGAGAAAAAATATTTGAACACATTACAATTTGTAGAAGTAGAAGTAACAATAAAATATTGAAATATTTTAGAAAAAAAAAACTTATAAATTTTAAATCTTTGCTTGATTCAGAATGAATTTTTGTGCTGAAATAAAAATTTCAGGCTTGCTTAAATATTGTGAATACAATTTTTTTTTATTTATATAAGAAATAGTGCTCACATAGTATATTGTGTTCATTACTATGAATTTTTAAATTATACGTTAATGAGATTAATTACATTTCAACAAAATGTTTTATACTCGTACCATATTATTCACAAGCATAAAATAAATTTATTAATAAAAATATTTATTTCTTGAGTAAAAAGCGTAATATTTTACAGGTGTAATTACATAGTTAATTATACATGTACTCAATTATAGGTATAAATACATAATATTGCAAATGTATACATACGCAATATCTTTGTAATGTATTTATGTTTTTGCTTTGAAATTGTCCATTTATATGTTTTTAAATCACTCTTCCTTTAAATTAAAATTTAAGTTACAGGAGGGTTATTTTGTATTATTTCGTTTCTGAAATTTTTAGGTATAAAATAAATTATTAGGCATGCTACACTCTGAATTATACACTGATTTATTAATATTTAGATGAGAAATGGATGTTTGAAAGCAATTTTGTATCTTAAAACTTTCTAACAAAAAAAATTAGCAGCAATCGTTTAAAAAAAAAAATATCGAATAGTAATATGAATTTAATGAGTGATAAAATCCACTACTTATTTTCTGAATACTTATTTATTTCAATTCATTAATGATCAAATATTTGTGCGTAAATATATTCAATTGATGATAATATTTATGGGAACACAAATAAAGCTTTAAATTGAAATTTAAAAATAAAATCTTGTAATTTTAAACGATTTCAGAATAATATTCAAGGTTATAATTTTCAGTCTTTGTTGATTCAAATGAATACACACTCATATGTTATAAATTTCTTATCTCCTTTTGGGTGGTTTTTACTAAAAGAGTTATTCATTACTTAGATGATTTGACCTTTTGTAAAGCTTAGGGAATTGACGGGTCAGGTTGATAAGGGTAGCTTTGAAAGTAAAGCATTTTAACTAATAATAAGTAATGAGAAAAAAAACTACATGGATTGCTTAAAAGCAAATTTCTGCACAATCATTTCTAAAATTTAGATACAAAAATGTACTAGAATCTTAAATCAATTAATATAAACCTGCAACATCCTGTTTTTTTAATTAAAGATGCATAACAGTCAAACATTTGCTTAATTTGTAATGTAATTTTAGTTTAAAAGTGTTACACATGAAAGTAATAAATACTTTTTCTTTAGGATCTATATATATATATATATATATATATATATGCCGGTATAATTTTTCTTTATTTAATATCGTAAGTAATAGTACCGGCATTTTAAGTCGGGGTGAAAAACAACATCCTCAAATGTCTTTAAAAATGTATCCGAAGCAAATATTTAACACGCTTTCAGTAGAATTTCTTTAAAAAAAAAGTGAAAAAAGGCTTTCCTGATGATATATCGGTCCATATATATTTTCTCTGGTCAATACCTTAAAGTATTTTTACTTTTCAGGACATAATAACGTTTACTTCATAATATTGATGACCAATTACAAATGGTAGAGATTGAGGATAAGCTAAAGATCTATCAAATGTAATAAGAAGTTATCTTTTAACTACAAAAAGAAATACAAGTTGATTAAATAGAAAATCAATGTATATGAATTCCCCACAAGCTTAAATACATGATTCATTATTATCTTCGAATCCCATTCATACTTAAGATATTTCGAAAAAAAATATGGAACTGTACATAATATTATAATAAAGTAATGTTTCCATTATTTTATCTAAACTTGGCGTAAATAGTATATTTTTCTAGGATCAAAAACTAAACTAGTTTTGTTTGACAAAACGCTCTGAAAAAGTTTAATATATTTTGAAAACAGTGTTTTTTGATTCAAAGAGATTTTCTGCAAACAAAATACCATTCATTTTCCGACTTTCAAATAAAAAAATTCAACGATGAAAAACAATTCTGTTATTTTATTTCAGTTTTAAAGTTAAATATTAGAATTTTTAAGTATTTGTCTTAAGGGACTTTTTGTATTATATTCATTAAGAACCAAGAATGAGAACCAAAGCATTTGCTTAAATAGTATAATAATATCTTTTGAATCCTAAATTAAGCAAACTTCTGATTCTTTATAATTATAGTTATGTGTTTTGATTTAAAAAATTAATTAATTGTTTTAAAAGTATATCTATAACTGAGCTATACTGAATACTTATAATATTTGTCATAGTTCAGAAGAACAAATTCAGTAGCCATCTGATGTTCTTTTCTCTCCAAATATATATTGTGTAAAAATTAGTTCGATGTTTGATCGAATACATGGAAGAAGTTAACGCCTCTATTTGAATTAGTATTATACAATTTCCTTATTAACTATATTATACATTGTTTAATTATAATAAATAAAATGTGGTACAGCCATATATTTGGAAATCAGAAACAAAATAAAGTTCATCTGAAATAAACATAGCAAAAGTTAAATCCATAATCCCGAATCTAAAATATAATTTACAAAAATCTTTTCCATATTTTTATAAAAAAGGCAATATGCACTTAATTAAAAATATACTTTCAATTACGGAGTTTTACGCCTATACATTCTTTTCCCGATTATCATCTCCGATGTAAAGAAGAGTAAAAAAAATAGGTCTACCGATGTGGATACTGAAGATTCAGGAATCGCTAATAAATTATGAAATGAACAAGATATTCGACATTAAGTATTTAATATTTTACACACAGAGATGTCTTAATGTAGAAATAAGCTATTTTTTAAAGAAAATATATTAGATATATTCATATTGGGAATAATCTATATATATTTTTCAAAAAAACATCTACATTTCAAATATCATAACTATGTAACTATATTCAGCAAAAAGTAATTGAATAAAATATAAATGTGCAACACATATCAACATACTTCAAGTATATCAAAAAAGAGAAATGCATTTTTTTTTTAAATGAATTTATAATTATTGAATGTTTTACTCCTGTGGTTTGTTATATATTTGTATTTCTCTTGTAATGGTTTCCTGACAAATGTACCTTGGAAATTCTAATGTATACAAAATAGATATAAAACTGAAAAATTACGTACTAAAACATTTTGATTCAAAGTTTTATTATTTTAATATTTTTTTTAAAAAAATGTTAGCTTGAAAATCTTTTTATTTTTGTTTTATCTACAATACAAAGTTTACTTATTATTTAAGTCTTAGTTTCCAAAAAACCCATGTATTTTTTATGTTTAACATTTATTTCATAAATCATACTTATGTATTTTAAAAATAATGAAAACTAAATGGAATAAATGACCCCACTTTAATCGAAACACAGAAAATCGTAAACACAATCTAACAACAACAAAAGTGAGAACAATTTATTGTTCGTCTTATTTATTTATTTATTTATTTTTTGATTTTATGGGAAAAAGGAAGTTTAGTTGTATTTATAGAATATACTTTTAGAATGCTTTAGAGAATATGTTTTATTTATTGTAATGAATTTACATTGAAATAACATGTATTACTTAATGTTTAAATATTATAACTACTTTTTTGGCTAAATGTTTAGATAATGAAATAAACAATAACACTTCCATGACATTGTGGTTGTTATTTGTTACTCGGGTGTCCACGTTCTCATTCAACTAAAAGATACATGTGTACTCCACATAATGCATTTCTTTATTTCCTAATGTCACAGCTGTGCTAAGAAATGAAAAAAAGGTCGCACACATGGAAATAAGCTTAAAGTATAGAAGAGTCTTTATTCCCGACCTTGTAACTTGGGACTTATTTCCAAAAATAAATGATCACTCCAAAGGAAGCCAGTTTTGTGCAGCCAGCGAGGTAAATAATGCATCTAAAACAAGGTGTTGACAAAAACCACTGGAATTTCTCCGATGTTTTTACCTGAATAGTCACGTGTTAGCAAAAGATGAGGACTACGTCAAATTGAGAAAAATGGTTTACAAAGAGGATTTATGTTGTTTTAAGGTACACCATGGAGTCAATAATTCTCAACTATGCAGCAGTGTTAAAATATTCAACTTAAAAATTCCATGGCACAGGGTAGTTAATTTTATAAAGTGTATTTGGATTTGATTGTGTTCCAGTTTACATCTCTGAAAGCTAAATGAAAACCATTAACGATTGCAACGTAATGATGAGCCATTGCAGATAACGAAGCTTCCTTGATATTGTACTAACTTCTCCTGAAACTTACGCTGTGTATATGAAGTTTGCTGTGCAAGTCTTTTATTATGATTAATCCTCAAAACACAATGCGATGCGAAATCATTTGGTTATTTTTAATGGTTGGTATTCGTTACCAAAAGGGTTATTGTTTGATTCAACCAGAAAATATCATAGCTGATCACATTTAAATTTTAATTGTGAACACTTTTACTTATATGTTAGATGCTTCCTTCCTTAGTAATTATTAATTTTAAAAAATATGTCAATTATTTTCTCTCGATTTTTTTATTTGATTAAAATAAAACATACGTAAGATTTAAGAATTTTATTTACTTGTTGATTAGTGCATTACCTTAAATCATTAGGAATGAGGAATCAAGAAATAATGAATAAAATTACTCGAAATTTGAAGAATATCTTGAGGGTGCCAAATTTTTATCACAAATGTTTCGAACTACTCTTTTAATATTGCTTCCTTCTTCAAATGTTTTGGGATCAAATGATTTTAATATTTATTTTCCATTATTAACTAACAAAGGGCATTTTCCAATAAACAACGTAATATATACTAAATTAAAACAAACTATATTTGATGCTTTGCAATGAGGAGAATCGCTTTGGTGACGAAACCTGCAGTTCTGACTCAGTACACAGAACAATATCAATCTTCATATAATAAAATACGTTATATTTTTCAAAACATTTAATTACTTTTTTATTTTTAACTCGTCTAAGGTATATGATATTCCAAAGGTTGCGCAGATACATATATTGCATCAGATATCAAAGATTTTACATTCATTACAACCTTGCAGTGGATTCTTTCCAGTTTTTTTTTTCATTCTTTCAACGTACTTTTGGGATATTTTATGACTTTATTTGATTTGTAAATCTAAACCTTGTGGATAAAATGTGAATTATGTAAATCAGTATTTCTGTATAAACATAAGTATTACAAACAGTTAAAGATAATATAAAGGGATTGGGCGTGTTAAATTACTGAGAGGATATAGAAAGTTAAAGGAGATTAAAATACTAACAGTAATGGTGCAAGAAATTCAGTGATCATAGAATAGCAGGTATTTGACTCGGAGTCACCTTAGAAGTATTTTTTCTGACGTGGATCTGGTTTCGTAGTTATTGAGATAAGTAGAATTTTAAATTATAAACTTTAGTTTCGGTCGTAAATTGGTTACCACAATTTGTAATATATATAACTATTTCTAATCAACCTTAGATCTAATAAACATAATTAAAAAATTGGCGAATATGTCTAATTATCGACTGATTACTTAGTGAGATTTGACGGATTAGGTTCTGTATAGTGAAGTAAGGACCTCACAGGCTATCTACCCGAGAGAGGATCAAGCACTTTTCTTGTTTGTTCCAAAGCTTGCTGTGAGAGGGGTTTCTTCAAGAAGATTCGTTTTCCTCGTAGGCTGTTTTGGACTTTGAAATGTTTTGTATAATCCGGTTATGTCATTGCCCATAAAAAATAACTATTTGCTTAGTTATTATCTAAAAATTCTAAAATAAATGGCTATTTCCTTATACTAATATTTCGTTTGTCTGTTGTAGGTTCTTAGTTTCATATCTGTAGATTTCATTCAATGCCAGATACACAATCGAATAGTCCAACTTTATTGGCTAAAGTTTTTATTTATTGTTAACAGTCACACAACACACACAATTAATAAAATATTCAAAACTCACTAACACTAAACATTTAACTAATGATTCATGCCATTTTTGTTCGTCATGCTACCGGTCGTAGCCGCCATTCTTCTTTTTTTCTCTTCACTTCAGCACTCGTCATATTTCCTCAGCTCGGTGGCGTGGCAAGTAGAACGGAACATTCTTCCTCAGTTCTGTGGCATGGCTTATTCGGTGGTATGGTAAGTAGCAGAATGAACAGTCGTGATGCATGGATATTATTGTAATTATCTTTAGTGATCTGCGTACGCGCGTCCTTCAATTTCAGAAATGACTTCGGATAAATGTTCGGATAATTGTTTTGAAAACTAAGTGGCATTAAAAAATTTTTAGGATAAGAAATAGTTTTTTTAGTCCAGCGAATCTTACACGTATATATCACAATATTCTTTATTCCATCATCATCATACCATTACAATTAAAACATAACATTTCTACAGATCTAAAAAAAACAAATTTTAAAACCAAAAAAAAAAAAAAAAAATATGATAAATAATTATGTGTCGAAAATCAAAATCATAAAATCATCAGAATTGAGGCAAACGGTAAAATAATTTAACTATACAACAATATTCTTTTCAGATACTAAAATTAGCTACGATAAATTATCAAACTAAATATGTTTTAAGCTAAATGTAACTATCGGTGCCGTAAAATGAAGTGAGATAAATTTTTATGCCATAATTTACTCTTAAAAGACTAACGTAGATCGACCTAACAGAAACGTCGAGTAACGGTAGTTTGCCTTTATTTCTCTTTCCTTGCTTTTCTATTTTTATTTTATTGTTTTAGAATATATATATCATTTGTACAGATTTTGTATTTATGTATTTATTGAACAATCGTAGATTTAAATTAATTGCATCATATTCATAAATATTAAATAAAGCGTCTAATTTTTTTAACCAAATTCATGTTTTATTTTAAATTTATAATATTTTCAAATTACATAATCTGTTGCTAGTATACCCAATGTTAATTGTGTCAAATAGTAAAAAGTCAATAGCATATCTCACTTATACTAAAGCTCTCCTAGTGAAGCGAATTTTGGAGCTTAACCCGTTCAGGACTATGATCACGTATACGTTACAGCGCGATTCTCCCTTCACGGCCCCCCAGTATCGTATTTGCGATGGATATTTGCGGGCCACCGGGCCCATAGTCACACTGGTGTGATTTCAAATTGGAACGTCTTATTTGAATATTTGGAGGTTACTAGATGACGGTTGAAGTCCTTTTTTTTTCTTCAAACATCATTCCACAGAGTGTCAACCTTCAGTTCCTGCTTTTGGTTCAGATGTTTTTCCTGCTGAATCAGAGGTATAAAAGCTTCAAAAGTTTTACGCATTATTTTGAAATTTTATTTAGTTTATTTTACATTTCTTGTGTGCTTAGTTCTCTAATATTTTATCTATATTTTAAGTCTTCGTAAATTATGTTTTTTTTGTCATTTATACTGTTGTTATTTTCATATCTGTATAATTGTTTATCACAATGAAAATGAATATATTTTCTTAAATATTAGCAATTATTTTTTAATTAGCACAAAAAATTTACTACCGTATATTTAAACACCATCAATGATAATAATCTGTAAGTTTCAGAGTATTATTTTGCAGGGATGATTTTATATGAATTTTATATGAAATTAATCTTATTGAGGAATATCGCCCTGTTTCGTGCGGGCGTATACTTTTCGAGCGCGTAGTCCTGGAGAAGTGGTTCTTTCTCCTTTCACCGGTCTTGAACGGATTAAAAAACAAAATAGTTTTATGCTAGGAACCGAAATTGAGTTAAGTTGAAAGAGAAAGCATTTATTTTTCTTGTACAAAATGCTTGCTTTCTATATGCCTCATAAGACTATTGATTTATGACATGTTTAAGTTCATATTATCACGCGATCTCGTGTCATTAAATGTGGATTAAGATTACTAAAGATCTAAAATCTCTTCCAGTTTTAACGAAAGTTCTGCATTTAAATTTGTGAAATTTTCTTGCCCATTTTTTATAATCATCAAAATAATTAATTGATGTACAATCAAACTCACTATAAAAATATATTTAGCTAGGAAATAAACTTCTCCAAGTTAATCTCTACCTCTTGAAATGTTGTTACTGATGTGTCATGGATAATGAAAAGTAAATAATTTCAATGACCTGAATGGCAGAATCTGTAAAATCAAGAGCTTTAAACCTGTATATGAATATCAGTGGGAATAAATAAATGTGAGAGGCATTGTCAAGAGTAAAAATATTGTGTAACATTTTTGGCATTATACACAAACTCAGGTGTCAATAGAGTATCCGAGCAATTATTACAATTAACACAGGATTATGTACTGTAAGGTTGAATTGCAATGCCATAACAGTGATTTGAACTGAGTTTTATCATTGCAGATTTTATAGATCTGAAAAAATAAAGGTTTGTAATTAGTGGTTTCTTCAGATATTTGATGAAAAGACTACACTTAGCCAATGACACTAGCCACCGTCCCGCGTAACTGAATAATCATGATTGCAGACTATTTCCCGCCGTTGTTACCTCTGAGTCGTGAGTCCCAGTCTTGATGTCACTGACCAAACGCCGTACAAATGGATGCATGTTAAATTTGTATAGGCCCTCAGTTCCCTCATAGAATTTTGTGAAAATTTGAAGAAGAAGGTTTCAATTCAGGTGTCGTCTTCGTCAGATGACTCTGTTTCCAAGTATCGAAATCATAGAAAGATCTTTTCATGTAGCTTCTAAGTTTGAGACGTCAGTCCATCAATTGACAATTAATCAATCACGAACTAGATAATGTAAAAGTAGGAGGTGTTTGCTCAGGGGATAATAGCCTTTGTTGCCCCATATCCCTTTAAAACAACTATGTCATTGAAAACTGGTTTCTATATCGAGCTTCCTTGGTTAGCACGTTTGGGCATTGTTTACCATTGCCTTTTACATTGGCATATGATGAATTTATTGAAAGTCACGAATTTCTTTTTTGTGAAGTTGCTTAAGTCGACTACATATGATGCGAGGAATTTTAGTTAATTCTTTTTTAATTATATATAGGGTGGAATTAGAGTCTGAAATCATAACCATTTCTCCTGCGAAATTTATGACCGATTTGCTTACATAAAAAAAGAGAGAAACTTAAACGTGATTTTAATTGCTTAATTAATTTTTGATATTATTTTCTTCTTTTTTTAAATTTGCTGGTTTAATTTTCTTCACTTGCGTTGAAAATCTTCTCCAACGTTCACTTTTCTTTCATTGTTACCACTATTGTTCAGAGGTTGCAAAATCGTAAAACCTATGAATATATATATATATATATATATAATCTTCGCCTTTTTACAAAATGTTTAGCAAAATAATGGGAACTGTTGCACTAACTTATGCTATCAAATCTGATGTCAACCTCGGCTCGTAAATTTGACTCAAATGTACGAGGTTATGTTGCCAATAGATCTATTGTTGTTATAGAGTGACGTGATGCAAATTAAATCAAATCCCTCTCTTACAAATTACTTATCAATTTTAGCCACAGCTATCGATGAAATTGAATCCAACTTAAGCCGAAGTGAACTCCATGTAGCAGCTGGAGACCATAGAAAATTGTGAATCTCATTTTGTAATTTTTTACTTATAATGGAACCATTACGGTTGTATTCCAATACTCATGAGAAAAATGAATGAACGTATTTTATACGAACACTAATTTCCTAAAATAATTGTTCTTCATTTATATTTATCGAATAATTCCATTTAATTTGAATGCATTCTTAGCTACTTACAACTCGGGTAGTGTTGGCTCTTTTGGAATAATCAATTAAGTACAACAAAAATGAATCCGATTCTCATTAATTATTCATACATTATTAAGTACAAACTTATCCAGAAAAAGGCACACTTTATTAAAAAAAAGGACATTAAAAGTGTTCTTTATTCGGGTTATACGCAGTAATAGTACTAAAGTCTCTAATATAAAGATAATTGTTTTGCAAAATATATCTGCTTAACGTTTGGGGGAAAAGCATAAAATATGTATCAGCTAATTTAATATAAGTTAACATTTTTTTAATAAAAAGTTATTGTGGTAAATTATACTTTTACTCTATATTTTGCTTAAAAATGTAACATCGTAGTCCAAAGTAAATTAAATTCTATCTTGCCAAAGATATGAAAGCAGAATTTTCATTACACTGATATTTCTGCTAATTCAATAACATTTTGTTTCGCTCAGTGCTTTGATTCAAGTTAATTGGGTTAAGCGAATTATTTATTTAGACATTTTTAAGCTTGAATTATTAACCTTTATTAACTTAAACTTAAAAAGAAATCCTGAAATTATAGAAGGAGAGAACTCTAACTATTTACATTCTTTTTGGAAAATATATAAAATATAGTGTCAATTTCTTTAAATTTTATACTTCAAAGATGTTATTTTAATAAATTCAGTAATTATACTAAATCACTTATTTTTTAGCAAAATTGTTATCACTTATTTTTTAGCAACAGAATTATTAATGGATAATAACGCATTTCCCTTTATAAGTTTTTTGAATGCAAGTTTTATCGCATCATTGCAGTTTTCTCCTGACGATCAACTTGAAGAAATTACAACTCATTTATAGCTTAGTAAGCAATAAGAAGCCAAATAAATTTTGTGTCCAGAAATTAATTCGAATTTATGTCGAAACATTTTTCATCAATTAACATGCGTAAAATTTGAAAGTAAAGTAGGTCTTAATTCTCTAATATTCGTAGAAAATTTATGAGGCTTATAAATTCATTAAACTGGTCATGTATCATCTCATTCTTGAGCCTCTTAACTTACCAAATTTATTATTCATATTATTTTTAATTATTATTTAAGATGTTTATTCTAGCTTTCTTAAAAAAATGTGATCCTTAATATTTATTCATATGAAATTTTTCTATTACTTAGAGGCTGAATTTAAATCTATGATTATAAAATAAAATGTATACTCCATATTATGATTTCTATTTTCACTTTAATCAAATTTGAAAGCTATTTGTGCGTACTTTGAAAAAATGGATTTTTGTATCTATCAGTCTACATCCTGTTCTATAAATAATTGAAGAACATCAAATAAGAGCCAAAAAGATAATAGCGAAAGCCCAAAATTTATTAAAATATATGAAGCAAATTCATGTATTTAGGGGAATAAAATACGTAAATAAACATTTGTTTTAAAGTCATAATTTAAATATTTTAATGTATGGTATAAATCTTTTCAGAAGTTTTTTTTTTTTTTTTAATATTAATTACAATGAGATTAGGACAACTCTAGTAGCATAATCCTCATGGCTGAATCAGGTTATGTAAATACACCGTGAAGAGAAAATGATATAAATCCAGCATAGAATGTGAAGATTTTCAAAAATACCGTAAAGTATAATGGTTATATAGATTCATATGGGTCATTTAGATAAGAATCGTTAAAATTGTACACATACAATTTTCACCATATGAAGGGAGTTCAAAATGAAACCTTGCTACAAATGAGAAATCGGTATGGGGTAACTCTCTGCAGAAATGTCTATTGAACATTTTTACCTTTTTATAAGCGTTCACTTAACAAGATGTGTTCTTGTGTATGTAGAAATGTATTTACAGTCCGAAAGTTTTACTTTAGGCTTAAGCTAATTCCTATTTTCCAACCGAACTGAAATTTTGCATACGCGTATAACTCCGATGATAAAACAATAATATGGTATTTACAATTAATGGCGACTTGAGAAGGGGGATTTTCGAAGCCATAGCTGATTGATTTGAAATTTTGCTTTCATGTATAGCTCTCGTATTCGAATTTTAGTCTTCAATGTCCAGCCTAAAAAGATATAAATTTTAAGTAAAAAATAATTAAGCTTTCACTTAAAGATGAACTGAAAACTACAAAAATAATTTTTAAATGTAAAATAATATTTAACTTGAAAACTCTTGATTCGTTAATACTTATTTTGCTTGTATATATTTTTACCAGTGGTGCTTAATTTATCGGTAATTACCTAAGTATCCAGTTGCGTATGGCAGCATTTCTTGAGCCAATTGAACCACATTGGGTCAATTCCTTGAGCCTATGTGGCGGCATTCCTCAAGCCTTTTCACCGAAACATAGAGCGAAAGATCCGCTTGCACTTTCTCACCTTGGCAGATGGTGGCGCGTTGGAACTTGTAATTTCTGCATGTAAATTACAAGTATTTACGGGCATTCCTGTGGTTTTTCGTATTTATATCCGTGCAGCTTCTAGACGAACACAGAAGAAAAAAAATAGTTCTTGTCTTGTTTGGCCTATCCGTATGATGTTTTGTGATCTGCTTACTATCCTCCTCCTCTTCTGGACCTGTCTGAATTCCTTTCTTTCCATCGATGGCCTAGATTTGCTGATATTGGATGAGCAGAGGTCATCTCGTTCCAGTTAATTTGCTGTTTTCCAGACACTCGACCGTTGTTACAGTTCGAAAGTTGAAGTTGTTCTTAATTACTATGTTCTAATCTAGGATATTAACTTAATAATATAAGCCGCATCACTTCTAGTTATAAATTTACTATTATTTTTGTAAATATTTGAACTACATTTTTGTTCTATTTTTAACGAGTCATATATTCATGCACAATACTAACTTAATGACACTACTAAATTGTCTTGGATTATTTGCAAGCTACTGAATTGTGTTAATTGAAGTGTGGTATATGCTCACGCATTTCCTTACCCTTTCAAGTGCTTCAAGATTTAAAAATTATACATTATTTTTCATTAAAAATATTTTTATTTTCTTAATGCTTAGATAAAATTATTTAACTTTTAATTCGCTCCTTAAGTACTCGAAAATGTGCAAAACTATTAAATTTGAAACTATCGGATTTTCTTAATTTGGCTTACATCATGTTTCTAGAATATGAAGGAAAAAGTATATATATTATTTTTCATGAATATTTTTTTTAAATTACTGATCATATTGTTACATATTAAATACATGTAAGTTTCATATTGCTGTAGTTAGGTAATTTATTATTGGATTTTGTAAATATTTATTATGTAATCTTCAGTATTTATAATTATATTTTCATTTTACAGTATTTATAATTATATT
>BMAW01120623.1:120945-149953 GCA_019974015.1 Nephila pilipes | reverse complement strand
ATTATACAATTTTAATTAGTTAACTCCTTTCTCACTCAAATGTTAGCCATTTTGAAAATTGAATTACTTTTTAATGTTCGAAGTATTTAACTGCTTCCAATGCAGTTATTATTTGAAGGGAACAGGAAGCGCCATCGTTTCCACTTAGAGTAATTTCTGTCTTTGAAATGTGTTTGGACCTTCAGGAAGTACCAGCGATGACATATGAGTGAAAGATTTCACATTCTATTAACGGATGAGTTGAACGAGGCTGCGAAACAGAATGTTGGCACCCCTGGGTGTATAATATCCCTGAATTTTCAGCACTTAGAAGTAAATGCCTCTGCATGGCCTCAGACCTGCATTACTAGATTGATTCTATTTTGGTTTCACTGGTTTCGTGTTCTAGGCTGCAATCGGGAGCATTTCTGCTTTTGCTGAAGATACCCTTTTTCTTTCTTATTTCAATCTGCTTTTTCCGCCTCATCTTCAGTAGGTGATGAAAACCACATCGTAAAGGCTTAGGTACTTTTTTTGAAACGAGTTTTACGTTAACAAATCCATATTGAGAAAAGACTCATTAATTTCCCTATTTATATTCAGGAAGATAATACACTTTTGTAGGTTGAAACCCTGATGTGAGGGTTCTGGCTTCCAAGAAGAAGTGTCTGTGTTCAGCAAGATGAGGAAATCAACGATACTGAATGATGTATCTAGTGAAAAAATGATTCAGAAAATAATGTTGAACGCTTACAAGAGAAAAAGGAAAGAACGAAATCTTGGTAGATAATAAAACTAATGAACTTTAAACGACAAAGAATACAATGAAGACATAATAGATTTCTTGCACAGAAAATGCTAATAGATTGGTGAAAAATTACACAGAAAATGTCTCTTTACGATGTTTACTTACAAAAAAGAATGTGAATATGAACATGATTTTTTCTTCAACAAGATCACCAATTTCTGAACGAAGTACACACGATTGATATAACTTTATAATTATTATATGAAGGAAAAATAAATACTCCAATAGCTTGCTTGTTCTAAGTAACATTGAATTAGGTGTTTAAAACAATACAAATAAATATATTGTAGAGTGAGTGAATGAGTGACTGTCGATTTTAACAGCGCAAGAGACAAAGTAGGCTATGCTGCGTCAAACACTTGTTAAAATTGATTAAAATTTAATGGCATTTAAAGAACAAGACCAACACAAGTAACACACAAAAGATAAAAAGTTAAAAATCAAATGTGGTGTAAAAGGCCAATATGACGTAAAAAGGCAAATAACTTATGGTCGGGGTTTTCCCCCACCTAGTCAGATAGATTTAAAACAGATGAATGAAAAAAATGTCCGGCGATGATGATCAAACACCGGACAGTCAATTAAAATGTGATGAATAGAGTAAGGGACATGACAGGAAGGACACTCGGGAGCATCTTCTCCAAACAAAAGATGTTTGTGTGTAAAACGAGTATGTCCAATGCGAAGGCGAGTCTGACATCGGCTCTTCGCATTGGAAAAACAGGCCATTCTCCAATTATCGGCTTCACCGAGTGTACTTTGTTGTTAATTTGAAGATTCCACGATTCCTGCCATGTCTGATGAATGAGCATTAAAATATGACGTCGAATGTCCTCAAAAGAGACTGCGAGCTGCAGAGGATTCGTTGCCGAACGTGCAGCCGGGTCCGCTTGTTCATTTCCTAAAATACCTACATGTCTAGGTACCCAACAAAATTTAATAATATAACCCTTGTTATAAAGACAACAAACCATGTCTGCAATCTCCATCACAATAGGGTGACAGGCACTCCATCACAATAGGCACTCTATTTAGTAGCAGCGATAGCCTAGTGCAGGGGTCTCCAAACTTTCCAGCCTTAGGGCCATATTGATTACTCCAGTAAATTCCAAGGGCCAAAACCATATTATCATTCATTGTTGCCGGTGGTAAAAAGTTGAATCAGTCCACTAGTGGTGTAAAATATGATTACTTTTTTGCCAGATGCCTCTAGCGACGGGGACGATACTCATTTAATTTCTGCCAGATGCCTCTAGCGACGGGGAAGCTGATGTATTTTCCGTATCGTATGGGTATCCGTTATAATGGGGTACCCGCATCGTATCGCCATAGTAATCATTGATTACAAAAGTAATGAAATACACAAGTAATCATTGATTACTTTTTTCTTCAGTAATCGTTACTTCGGTTCCTAACGAGTAACGAGTACTCAAGTAACGAATGAGTATTTTTTTTACATGAAAAAAAAAGTCCGAAAAAGTACGCCACGTTTAAAAAAGGCTGCAAATCGGACTAAAGTCCGCAAAATGGCAACACTGCATATTATTAATTTTCCTGTCATTATCTGTAATTTCTAGATTAGTCGTAGAGTACGAGCGAGCCATGAGGAGTAACGTGACAGGACATCTGGTGGACACAAGCGGAAATAGGTAGTACCTTCTATCGCTAACAGATGGAGCTAATAGCACTTACAGAATAATCTCGTTGGTTCGAGAAAGTTCTGGTGTCTTCCACTCACTTCTAGATGGCAGTAAGTGGAATATATAAGAAGGCTAGTGACGCAACCACAAGTCAGTTCCTATGACACTGCTGTGAAATAAAATAGTGCGTACCTCCTTAAAACGTGTTTGTGCGTGTTTAAGTTTAAGACATCTTTGTAACAATATTTTGATTTGAATTGTTGCTTTTGTGTGTGATTTAGTAGGATGGAAAAGAAGCGAAAAATTGATAGTGAATGCAGAAAATTCAAAGATCAGTGGAACATTCAGTATTTCGTAATTGAGTCCAGTAACAAGGCGCTATGTTTGATTTGCAATGAAAGCATAGCCGTTCTCAAAGAATATAACATTAAACGTCATTATGAAGCAAAACATTTTCAAAATTACTCAAAATATACAGGAAGTTTGCGGACAGAAAAATTCGAAGCTATGAAGCTCGGATTGAAATCGCAGCAATCTTTATTTACAAAACTCAAAACTGAACAAGAGGCTGCAACTCATGCCAGCTTTCGTGTGGCCCTTGAAATTGCAAAACGTGGAAAACCATTCACCGATGGAGAAATGGTCAAAGAATGCATAATCGCAGTAGCCGAAGAAATGTGCCCTGAAAAGGTAAATTTATTAAAAACTGTCAGTATGTCAGCAAACACTGTGGCTCGAAGGGTAGAAGACATCGCTGAAAATATATCCTCTCAACTGTTCAACAAAAATGGACATGTTGAGTGGTTTTCTTTGGCCTTGGATGAGTCAACGGATGTGTCAGATACTGCTCAGGTGTTGATTTATATTCGAGGAGTAGATAAAAGCTATGAAGTGCATGAAGAACTTCTTGATATGTATAGTATTCATGGCACAACTACTGGTTCAGATATTTTTAAAGGAGTTGAAATGGCCATTAACCAAAAGAACCTTCGATGGAAAAACTTGAAATGTATTACAACTGATGGAGGCAAAAACATGAGTGGGAAAGATAAAGGAGTGGTCGCTCTTGTGTCAAAGGCTGTAGAAAATGACGGTGGTTCAAAACCAATAGTCTTACATTGTATCATTCATCAACAGTCTTTGTGCGGAAAATGTTTGGATATGTCTGAAGTTCTGAAACCAGTCATATCAACTGTTAATTTTATCAGATCTTTTGGGCTGAATCACCGACAATTCGTGCAATTTATTGAAGAGATTGGAGAAAATGACTTACCTTATCATACTGCCGTACGTTGGCTTAGTTGTGGGAAAGTCCTTCAGCGCTTTTTTGAACTTCGAGCAGTGATCGAAATTTTTTTGAATGAAAAGCATCGCCCTCTTACTGAATTGCAAAACAACGCATGGCTGTGGAAGTTAGCATTCTATGTTGATTTGACAAAACATGTGAACGAACTGAATTTGAGATTGCAGGGAGAAAACCAGCATCTTGCTGATTTATACACTAATATCAAATCATTCCGGAAGAAATTGATACTGTTTCAATCACAACTACGAAGTAAATGTTTTTCACATTTTAAAACGTGAAATATTCAGCCACACCACTGAGACCGAGTTTCCTATCGATTTTGCAATCGAAACTTTGAGTGCTTTGAAAATAAATTTTGATACTCGTTTCTCGGACTTTGATGCCATTGCGAATCAAATTAAGATTTTTCAGAATCCTTTTGATACTGACATTGAAACCCTAGCCCCGGAACTTCAAATGGAAATGATTGATCTACAGTGCAGTGATATAATTAAGAACAAATATCAAAACTCATCTTTGTTGGAATTTTATAAGTGTCTTCCACTGACACAATTTGATAATTTGCATAAATTTGCTCGTGGGCTGTTTTCTGTTTTTGGTACTACTTATTTGTGTGAGAAGACCTTTTCCAAAATGAAGTACACAAAAAATGTTTACAGATCTAAATTAACTGATGAGCATCTTAAATCTCTTTTAATAATTGGTACAAGTAAAATTAGTCCACAACTACAAACTATTGTCAGTGGAAAATCTCAATTACATAAATCTCATTAGTATTTCATATGTCATTATGCTTGTTATAAGTTATTTTTTCATTTAAAATGTATAAAATGTTAGTTGGATTCATTTCAATAATTTGTTAGTTAGTATATAGTAACCTACAACAATGTTATGAGTAGTTAGCCCATGACCATATCAATGTAGATGTCATATTAATAATTATTCAACATAAAAATAGATTACTTCAGTAAACTAAATTTAATTTGCTATAAAAAATAAATATGTTCTCTAGAAGGAGTTTTCTTTCAAGTATGCTAGCTCTCCGCGGGCCGGACAAAATCTGTCCGCGGGCCGGATGTGGCCCTCGGGCCGTAGTTTGGAGACCCCTGGTTTAGATTAACCAATGTTTCCAGGACGCTCCTGCTGTCAGTATATACAACGAACTTTCGAGAACTGGATGTCTCGACTATTTTCAGGGCACAGTAGATGGCGACTGCTTCGGCAGTGTAGACACTGCAGGAAGAGTCGAGCCGGTAACTGTGCCTGATGTCGTATGAAACGACACCACAGTCGACGTATCCAATTCCTTTCGATCCATCCGTGTATATAGGAATATAATCCTCATACTGACAGCGATGGAAGGCAAAGATTCTCTGGACATGTGTTAGATTTGCTGAAAAAAACAAAAGGGTTATTGAAAGTAAATCTTGGCACATTCCAAGGTGGAAATTTAATAAAATTTCTTTGTTGAATACCCAAGTCATGTAGGCCGAGTTCCTCGATAAATACCTTCACCCTCTCAGAAAAAGGCCGGATGCAGGAAGGACGAGCACTGTACAATCTGATAAATGACGGGCTGATAGTATAATGTTTTGCAATGGGTGAGATGGGAGAGATGACATTCTGAAATGATAATAGAGCGACAGTTTCAGGTGCCGCGAAGCCAAAGGCAGCTGGTTACAGAGGACATAGAGACTCTGCACAGGTGACGTTCGAAACGCACCACAGCAGATTCTCAGAGCACAATGGTGGACTGCGTCAAGCTTCCGCAAGGTAGTTTTGCAGGCAGATCCGTAGACGATGCATCCGTAGTCGATCCGAGAGAGAATCACCGACTGATACACTCAGAGTAGAGAAATTCGATCCACTCTCCAAGAGGTGTTGGACAACACAAAGATGTTGAGGGATCTCTCACACTTCTTCCGCAGATGTAAAATATGCGGAAGGAAAATAAGTTTGCGGTCGAAAATTACTCCGAGGAAGCGGACGTCAGGGACGACAGGAATAGACGTATTACGGATGCGAATGTCAGGATCGGGATGGAGACCCCGTTTCCTACAAAAATGCACGCAACTACTCTTACTGGGAGAAATACTATGCCCATTTGCGTCACACCATGTAACCAGGTTATTGACTGCGGTCTGAAGTCGTCGCTCAATGATACGCATAGACGATCCTTCGCAGGAAATCTGCAGATCGTCCACGTATAATGAACCATGAACTGATGATTGCAGATGAGAAAGTATAGGTGACAGATGACAAATAAAAAGAGTGGGGCTCAAAATGCTCCCCTGAGGAACTCCTTCAAATTGAATAAAAGATGAAGGTAAAACATTACCAACCCGTACTTTAAATTATCTTAAATTTAAAAACATTTTAATAAAAAGAGGTAAATTGCCTCTCAGACCATAATCGTAAAGAGTGAGCAGAATCTCAACTTTCGAGAAGAAGGATGTTATCTACTGTGGATCTTCCTTTACGGAAGCCACTTTGAAACGGAGGAATGCATTGATCCTTTTCCATTTGATAAACGAGACGGGCATTGACCATACGTCTATACGACGTCATTCTAACGTCTTACACAGGCAACTCGTCAGAGCGATAGGCCTATAGTGGAAAGAGTTCTTGGGATCCTTACCAGGCTTCAGAATAGGAATAACGATTGCTTCCTGCCACTGGCTAGGAAACACATGCTCCCTCCATATTCGGTTGAATAGGTAAAGTAGACTGACAAGTGAATCCTCGCTCAAGTGGCGAAGCATATCGTATGTTATACCATCAGAGCCTGGACTGGTATTTTTAGCCAAGGACAGAGTCTTTCTCAATTCCCACATGTCAAAGTCACAGTTATAAGGGAGTGGTTGCCGACACCTGAAGTTGATAGGTGTCTCCTCAGAACGATTCTTAGTCGCTAAAAATGTAGCTCTGTAAGAATCGGAGCTTGACACACTAGTAAAAGAGTGGCCAATGACATTGGCCACTTCGACAGGTGAAGAATGCACAGCATTTGCAGTTTCCAGTATCGGGATGGAAAATTCCCGATACAGGGAGTTCGCAGCTTTTACCTTTCTCCATAACTGTTGACTTGTGGTAGACGATGTGATGGAAGAGACATACCTGATCCATGATTCCCTCTGACTATGTCGCCTTACTCTGCGAGCAATCGCCCTTGCCCTTTTAAAGGCTATGAGATTTTCGGTTGTGGGATACCGTCTGAAGATACCCCACAATTTCCTTTGTTCCCGGTAGAATGATTGGCAATTCTTATTCCACCATGGTTTACTCATCTTCCTCTGTGATGTTCTACTCTTCGGTATCGCTGCATCAGCAGCGTCCACGATAGAGGTAGTGACATTTCGGACAGAGCTAATAATATCCTGATCTTGAACCATTGTACCGGTAATAACCGCTAATCGTATGAATAAATCCCAATCTGCCCGGTTGAAGCGGTAAGTGGGGGGACGTAATCGCACCCCACTACCATTAACCTGGGAGATCAGGAGAGGGAAATGATCACTATTATAGATATCATTTAGAACCTCTAAATTCAGCGACGGTAGCAGTGTCGGTGAACAAATGGCTAGATCAAGGGAATGAAATGTCCTAGTTGGAGCATGGAAATACGTTTTCTCGTCGGTGTTCAGCAGACAGAGACTGTGATCAGAGATCAATCGCTCGATCTGCCGACCACGAGAATTTGTACCATCATACCCCCACTGAGGGCTGTGTCCATTAAAGTCACCTAGCAGAAGGAAGGGAGCTGGTAACTGTTCGACTAGTTCGTCTAAATCCATTTGTGACACAACACCGTTTGGTGGCAGGTAAATGCAGCAGACTGTGATTAAAGTGCGATTGTGAATTTGCACAGCCTGCAACGATGTGGTCAGTGTAACGACGTTATGAGGACAGTTCTGGGATGCCAGGATGCATACACCTCCAGAAGAAGGTGATGCTGCATCAACATCCCGTCGTACACAATGATATCCACAGCACGGGTTGTCATATTACTCTTCAGAAAAGTTTCCTGAAGAGCAACACAGACAGGTTGGTGCGTAGATAGTATGGATTTGAGATCCTCTAGTCTGGGTCGTAAACCACGGCAGTTCCAGGAAACAAAAGCCATTAATTAGGCGCACTGGAAGTGGAAGGTCCCGTTTCCAGAACCCCCATGGAGTCATAATCTTCGAGCGATGGGTGTAATACCACCGCATCCCCGTCAATGACCCTAGTTTTTTTGCGAGGAACAATGTTCTTCGCGGATAGTTTTAATTTTTGCCTCTGCAAAGCTTTTGACCTTGCCAATGGCCTAGTCTGATTAGCTCTTGCAGAGGAAGGGTTTTTTAGAATAATTAATTTTTATTTGTTTGCAGAGCCTTAGTGTTAGATAAAGGAGTCTTTATTTTTTGGTTGCGGTTTCTTAGTGGTAGGAACAGGTTCAGGAAATTGAGTAGATTTAGATATTTTAGTTGTCTGGGTTGCCGTTGCGTAGCTTTTTCCCTGTACAGGGGTACGGGAAGCGACTACACGGCGAGCCTCGGGATACGACAAATTATGCAGTGTCTTCACCGTTGTTATTTCTTTTCCTTCGGCCCATTTCGGGCAAGAACGTGAGTATGCAGGGTGGTTGCCCAGACAATTGACGCACTTCTCTGCAGCGGTACAGGAAGCACTATCGTGTCCTGTTGCTGTGCAGCGAGCGCACGTCAATTGTCCCCTACACGCGTTCTTGGAATGGCCATATCGTTGGCAATTGAAACATCTCAAAGGGTTCGGAATATATGGTCGGACGGAGAGTCGGAGATATGCGGCCTGAATTGTTTGTGGCAGGGTAGGAGTCGAAAAGGTCAAGATGAGGTGCTGGGTGTTAAGCACCTTACCATCTCTCCTAATCGTAATCCTCCGGACACCAGAAACCAGCTGGTCCTGCAAATTCTCCATAATCTCTTCTTCCGACACGTTTTCCAATTCCCTTGAGGATATCACGCCACGAGAGTAATTAAGATTTTTATGTGGTGAAGTTGTCACTGGATAAGGTCCCAAGGACTTCATCTTCATAACAAGTTGAGCTTGTTTAGAATTATTGACTTCTACTAAAATGTCCCCAGAACGCAATTTCTTGATATCATTAACAGTTCCCACCATACCCTGAATTCCCTTTTGGATCAGAAAGGGAGATATGGTAGCAAAAGTTTCATTATCTCTTTTTATTATAAAGAAACGGAAGTTCATTTCGGTAGATATGTTTGAGTTTTCTGCAGTTGAATTATCATGATAACGTTCCACACGATCAGCCCATAGTTCACTGTTCAAATTTAAAGAATTTTTATAGCTTTGGGAGCCAAAAACGATTTTCCTTCAGTTGTATCCATAGTGCCTGAGAAAAAGAGAAGAACACGGAAAGACTTCTAGTTCGATGGGTACCCGCCAGACCCATCTCCCCACCCTTTCCTAACGTGGAAACGAGTAACCTCCGGAGATATTCGTTCCAGCCGGACAATGTGACCTGCCCCATTACGTGCCCAGGCAGAGGCACAGGTCCAAGGCCGAAGCCAAGGAGGATTTCTCGCAATGGGAGGGAGGTCACACAATCCAGCCACACGCAACCAAGGCTCTCCCTCTGGGAACATTTTATAGGATGACATTCCAAAACTGTAACCGACGGCGCACGCAACTCCTCTCCTCGCACACCCTTCCCCAACCAGGGCCTTTTCCAATCACGCCCATGCGGTCTCCCACTAGGTACCTCCGCATGAGGGGTACTGGGGCCCCGTATTGCCAGAGCTAGGCATGCAGGAAATCGGCATTGATACGCCGTCGGCCTTTTAGTGTTTTAGTAGAGACACCACAAAGATTTTTTTTTTTTAATTTTAAATAATTTTATTCATTTTTTTTTTAATTTTTTTTTCAACCCAAGAGTTAACACAAACATTAATAAGAAGAAAAAAAAACTATGTTAGTTTAAACTGTTTTCCGCCTGATATTATAAGATATCAAGCGGAAAACCCCCCAAAGCAAAACACATGAAAGGAAAAAAAGAGGGGGGAGAAGAAGAGGAAAACAAAGATCACTGAGGTACCTCGGGGTTGTGAAGCCCGTACTCATCTCAGGTAGATGAGCCCCCTGAGAGAAATATATTGTAGAAGGAAAGATATACAATGCAAAATAACATATGTTTTGTCTGTTTTAAAGCAACGTTTTTACTTTCTCTGACGTAGACATCCACAAATTATTCCACCTTTGGCTTTCCTGCACTTGCTACTTCTTCTGCAGCTGCACTATTTGCTATGATGCCTCACGATGTGATTAGCCACGACACAGTAGTCTAAAAAGCATTTATCTGATAGCACGTCGTCAACATAGAAAAAAAGCAATCTTTCTATTACACATGTTTTAAAACGGTAGCTAGAATCATTTTTAAAGAACTTTATTAATCGCAATTTTTTCTTTCTAAGGAGTCGCATTATTTCCTGCAGTTCGTCAAGAGCAATAAAATTATTTTCGGTCCAAGAGTTCATTTCGCCAATGTTTTTCTCTATGAAGATTTTGAGGCCTTATGTTTTTTTGCAAAGTAAATTATATATGTTAATTTGATTAATCAAATAATGAGATCATTGAAATGTTATGTAAAGAAATTAAAATGTTTAAATGAACTTTTCTTAACCCTAGAACACTATCATGTTTATATTTGCCGCTATTTACGTGCTCACGCAAAAAAAAAATTTATTTGCTGATATGTTGTTTTTAAATGTAATGAAAGTTATTTCCCCTTACATTTAATATAATCGACACAATAGAAAAATAAATAGCATAATTAGTTACTAATACAATTATATGTCTATACAAAAAAAATGACATTACATCTTCTGGTTGTCTTCATATATTTAGCTTTTGCACATTTGCAGTAGGATGTTGCTTTATACATTTCACCAGAAAATGTTACATCAATCGTAACTTTTGTTAACAAATCTTTATCTTGTAAAACTGAAGTTAGTATTAATATTCTAAACAAGGTATTCAGCTAATTGTAATTTAAATTATTTAGGAAACTATCCTCAACATTTGCAGACCATATCTTTAGGCGTATTTCTGCATTTGTGTGAGTATTTCTTTCTTCACCACATCGAAAAAAAAAACAAATTAAAGCAATACAATTGGTTACTTATCAAAATGAGCTCGGCAACTGGACCTGGTCTAATAAGAACAATATTTTTTGCGCTAGTTTGCTGTTTAGTGTTATCATAATGTTCGTATACCACTCGTAACCATTTTTCCTCTTTTGTTAAGTCAGCATCCACAAATATAATGTGGTCTTATTCATTTACATCTTAAATATTTGTGTTTTTTTTTTTTTTTCTATTTTTCTTTTGAATATATTCAACTTTTTTTATTGTTGTCCACTTCACTACTGCATTTAATTTCTATTATAGAGGAATGAATCACTAAATCAGGATCAATCTCTATTTTATCATTAGGACTATAATCTGGATCAACATCACTGTCATCACTATATTCATCAAATTCAACGTTATTACCACTTTCACCAACATCAGATTTTAAAATCAATTCTTGATTTGGCCATATCGTCAACACAGTATGATATTAGAATCGAAACACTTTTATGTACGCCATTCAGAAATTTAAAACTGAAGACGCCATCAGTCGGACTACGTTAAAGTTATGTGTTTAAAACGTCGTGTATTACAAGCGACACGTTAAATTCTCATGGTAAGCTCTAATTCATGGAAAGAGAAAAATGAACCTTACACGAAAATCTCAAACCACTTGGCATGGTGCCTACCAACTGACGCCTCGTAACACTCAAGATCAGTCAAGTGTATAAAGTGGAATGGAAAGTGCACAAAAGAACAAATAAATGAAGACCACACGTAAAATATACGTACACTAGTGTGTTTTAGGGTGCAAAGTTTAACTAAGCCTGGTCCATTCTTAAATATTTTTATTCAAAACAAAGAAATGTAATTACATTTACCGAAATTTCCCAACACCATAAAGAATGTAGAGAAAAGTCACTTCTATGGACAAAAATATTAAACTAAAAAATACAATTATGAAACCCAGATAAGGCATTTCATCTTAATTTTGTAATATAAATCTACTCGTTTATTTTTCCATCCACAATTACTCTATCGGTTTGGAAATAATACAACCTTATTTTAAATAAACATGAATAATATGAACACTTCGAAGAGTAATGACAAAACAAATCGAATACCACTCAAAATATCACTAAGTGTAGTAATCCATTTATTTTATGCATGAAAAATAAGGTTCTGATAACCAGAAAATATTTATTTACCTCAAAGTCTGATACGAAATGTTGTGTAAATAAAACCAATATCCATCACAACTGCAAGAGCAACAGAGAACGACTTTGTTGAGTAATCGCTTTTTTCTAATCAGTATCACAGATAAACGGACTAAACTTCCCGAACACTTTGAAATAGTTGTTTCCAAAAAGATTGCAATAAATAAGAGTAAACATTGCGAGAACGCAGGTAAAGAAAGACAACACTCAATCAAAGACTTGAACGTGTAAAAAAATAAAATGTATTTGGTCTACAGAATTTTAAGAAATTAAGAAAACCCATTCTCATTGACACAAAAAAAGAATACGTTTCTCAAGAAGACTCATCAATGCCAGACATGATTTTCCAATTATATTTAACAAAATGGTTCAATTCAACCTAAGTATACCAGCGCTGAGAAGAACAACGGAATCACATTTCAATATCGAAAGTGTGTACTGTTATATCACAAATCCTTCAGAAACTTTTCTTCCACAATTCTCAATCCACTTATAGACAAAGAGACCTACTTTGAGTCTTTTGATGAAAGAAAATCAATATTTAATAACTTTTCAGAGTTCTGAAACTTTTCTCTGTCTCCCCGCTAAGTCTGAGAAAGAGTCAAGGACTTTCACTTCTTCAGAGGAGTCAATATTATTCTCCAAAGGATTTCCAGAAATGCTGTCAGGGACTTTATACTTATGAGACAATTTCTGATTAAGTTGTGCAAAGCGGTTTTAGACCTATGATTAGTTATATTGGAATAAGTTAAAAAAATTAAATTAAATAATTAAAAATTGTCTACATGTTAAACATTTGAGCTTATATGCTGTTGAAGTGAAGCGCTACAGGAAATACTGAAGCATCAACCATTAGCGATAGTCCAGCATCAAGAGTGGGTAATTACAGTTCAGTTGCATCTAAAATGAGTTTTGCAAGCGTCAAAAGCAATTTTAACTACCCCACTCCATGCATTGCATTGGATGTTTAGTTATTTTTACTCTTTATTTTTAACTAAATCGTGCAAACTAACTTCTTCCTTCGCTGCACCTTTTAAGAAACTGTGATAAAAAAAATTTAGCGTAGCTAAAAAACGATGCAATTCTTGCACACGTGTCGGTAACGATAATTGGACCAAAAATTTAACTTTATCAGAAAGAGGTGAAATCCCTTAAGAAGAAATTAAAAATCTTAAGACATTTTAACTCCGTTTGTCCGAACCCGCATTTTGAGGGTTTGCAACTATTTCACGATTCTGAAGTCTGCGAAAAACTAGAGTAATCATGTTAATGACATACTGCATCAGTTGAGGCAATGAGTAGATCATCTACATAAGCGCAATAGCAAAGAATGTCTCTGATGATATTGTCAATGTACCATTTCATTGTTTGTGCTGCGTTTCGCAAACCAAACGTCATGTACTCAAATTCCAAAAGTTAGAATTCGAGTGATCACAGTTTTTAGATATACAAACTCTGACAATAAAGTTCGGTGCATGAAGTGAGAACAGCCGATCTGGCAACACTGGCGAAACAAAACGCTGAACCTGGGTATCGACAGGTGTTGACCATCTGCCCCCACCGTTGTTTAGTTGAGTGTATTTTGTGTTCCGTGTAATACTTGTTTTACTAAGTCTTGTTTAGTGCGTTGGTTCTTAACTGAGAACAGGAAAATGAGAGAACAAAAGATCAATTTAAAGCTTTAGTTTAAGCTTGACAAGACATCGAAAGAAACTCATGCGATGCTGGTACGCGTTTATGAAGTTCAAGCACTATCCACGAAGTGTAAGAGTGGTTTGCCCGTTTCCGAGAAGGCCGGGAAAGTTTTTCTGACAACTCCCGTAGTGGAAGACCGGTGACCTCCGTCAGTGACGAAAACATTGAGAAAGTGAAGAAATTACTCACGAAAGATCGTCGATTAACTGTGCGCAGGATAGCTGATGAATAGCAGATTAACCATGAATCCGTGCAACAAATAGTTAGCCAGAATTTAGGGATGAGAAAAGGGCCACATCACTTGACTGAAGATCAGAAGCAGGCAAGTTTAGAAGCTTCATAGGATTTTGTCGAAACCGTGGATGCGACACCAAATTTCTTGAACTGTGTTGTCACTGAGGATGAGTCCTGCTGTCTCAGGTACGACCCTGAAATAAAACGGCAAAGCATGGAATGGTGTTCTCCTGTATCATCTCGTCGGAAAAAGGTTAGAGCAGAAAAATCATCAAACGAAAGCATCAACGATGCTCATCAAACGTGATACGAAACGTGACGAGGCTTTTGAACTCCATCTCAAAAGAAGACTTCTTACAGAGTTTCCAGTACATGCATGTATAGCAGATCTCAGCGGTGCATTGTTGTGTGAGATGACTATTTTGAAGGACAGTAAGGTAACTTTCATTAATATTCCATCTACGTTATTGTTATAGGACTACTAGCTGATACCCGCCCGCTTCGCTGGGCAGACGATAATATTATATTTTGGAACCTATACATAAAATATCAATAAAATTAGAGCATTGAAACGACCTGTGGGTTCTCCAGATGGTTTTTTATCGGCATTAATTATAACCTTGAACTCCTTTAGGCCTTTAGGAACTGAATCAAAGCAGCTTTGAAATTGTGAATATACCTGTTATGTTCATGTAGTGCCTTTTGTAATTGGCTAATTCTGGCTTAAGACCTGGGAAAATACCACAATTAATGTTTTTTTCACGTTCATCATCACAGAGAAAGTAAAACTTAAGAAAAGAAGGTTGTTGAGGAGGCTCAGCCAATAGACTACCTTTCCTGTGGTACACCTGCCCTGGACTTTAAATGTTGGCATAAAATTCCCTTCCTTCAATTCTTTTGCTCCGAATGACGTCATCGGAAAACATACATTATACTTATGAACTGTAGAAAGAAAATGTTCTGAAAGCTGATCCTTATGGCTAAGAAAACTATTCAAAGGTTCAGGGTAAGATCTAATAGCAGGAAGCTGGACTTGACCACCACTGTAGCACATTCCTGGAGGTTCTTCTATCCATTTTAAAGCACGGCACCTCGAACAGGGCAAACGTTTTCCGATACTGACAATTTTATCATTTAAATAGTCAATATATTTCATACTTAAAACCAGACAAATTTTTGAAAGTCCATGGCGCTAATTTAACTTTTGATGTTTTTTCATTGTATTTAATTACAGCTGCCTGATTCACATGGGGGGTATTAGAAAAGTATTTTCTTACTGCTGTTCTATGTACTTCAGGATGGCTTTTAGTATATTTTGAAGCAGCTTGTCTTACTTGTTTATATCTAATTGAATTTGTGAATCTTTTTCTTCTTTTTTTTACCTTTATTTAGTTGAAGAGATATTACATCATTAATAATCGATTCACTTGAACTTGAAAAATCAATGTTAGATATTGATTGAGTCTTTGAAACTAACACAGACACATTTTCTTGAGACTGAAACACTAAAGATGACACGTTTTCTTCATTTTGTTTCACATTATCATAACCAGGATTAACTTTACTTCTATTTGTTAATCCACTTATTTAAATATAAACATCAAAATGATCACTATTACAGATCTAAATTTCAAGTCAATCGGTTGTATAGTCTTAGAGATATCGTGATGAGTCAGTCAGTGGTATTTCGCTTATATATATATATATAGATTCACCGAACTTTATTGTCAGAGGTTGTATCTTGACTATTCACGGGGATTTGATGATAAACTTTCACCAGATCGATTTTTGATAAAAAAAATAATAAAAAAAAAATTTCTTCGTTATCCATCAACAAAATCATTAATATGTGGAAGCGGATTGCGGTCAAGCATCGTTATAGACTAAATTCGTGTGATGTCACGATCACATAACTTGACGGCGTTGATACAACGAAAAGTAACGGTGTTGAATGCTTAACTCATTTGAGATGTAATTGAGCATTGTGTGAGACTCAGTCCTATCAGCTACAAACATATTAAAACATTTGATTTATAGTTACAATATTAAGAGTAGCTTGATTCGAGATTTAGACCTTGATTGGATAAAAGAAACGAAGAAAACATTGAAGATGAAATCTGTTGGATAAGTCAGTCTCATCTATTCAGGAATATTAGCTTGATTCAAAATGTAAAAATGTATAAGTACAGTTATCGAAATTCTTCACTGAGGAAAGCTCGAAAAGAGATTGACTTTTGAATAAGTTTGTTTATAAAATACAATTCAAACGTGGAAAGAGAATCTGCATCCAAAATTTCCATTCATAAGCATCACATTTATGTATCTGTAAATAGCCATAACGATGTGAATATAATATTCTCCGATTTTTAATCCTTGTAAAATAAAATGAATACTACGTAGAGTAACGGAGTTGAATGCTAAATTTATTCGAGATGTAATTGAATATTGTATTCGAGATATAATTGAGTATCGAGTCACGGGTGAATTACCCCACGCGGAACTCAGAAATAAGGATTGTAAAGATGGTACAAGAGGCCTACTTTAGTCATGAAGTCAACAGAAAGAAAATGAATTCTTAAGCAACTTACAAAAATGGAGAAAGAATACTTAAAAGTTAAGACAAAACTAACGTTTAGGAAGGATTCAGAAGATTTCAGGAGCCCTATCAAACTGCCATCCTATCAATCAGTCGTTGAGAGACTGATAATGACTGAACACAAAAAGAATTCACATGCAGGATTACAAAAGATCTTGAACATACTACGTGAGCACTATTGGATTTTGAATGCGAGAAAAACTGTTCGAATAGTCTTATCAAAATGTATCATTTGCTTAAGACACGCCAAAAAAGAATGTGACTCACCCCCCCCCTGCATCACTTCTAGAAAACAAAATAAAAGATGCTTCAGTTTTTGAAATAATCGACCCTTGGTGAAACCCCCTCCCACCATATATATAGCAATTTAAACTCTAGTGAGGGCAGCCAATAGCAGCATCTCTGTACTCCACCTCTCAACCATTCCTAAAGCAGGCTTTCGCCTGCTCCTTCATATCGTTCAAAATTCTCCTCCTGGAACTTCATTCTTAAGATTCGGGTTCCTGACTCTAACTTGAATAGACGACTGTTTCCGAGCGCATTTTCTCTTTTCGTTTTTGTTTTCTTTAATCACCATTGGTGAAAGAAGAGTTTTTTAGTGAGTTTGCCTCAGCATATTTTCACCATGGATACGTCCATGCAGGTTTCAAAGGACGAATTACCGCCTCCATCAACGACCGCTGATACTCCTACTAATAATGATCAGACCGAGAATGCGACCGCTTTTACGCCACCACGCCTCGATCCTGATGCCTCATCGGAAGAAACTGAAAAGTTCTTCGTTCAGCATTCGGACGGGGTTAGAAAGCTTATAGAACTCCGAGATCGCTACGCCCTTTGGGAAAAAAGATTAACCGCTGCTTCGACTCAGAAGCCAGATGATTTCGCCAAACCTCAATTTCCACAGGACTCGACTTGACAAGATAATTTTCAAGAATTAGAAGAGATGTGTTGTTTGCCCTTAGATTGCACGCATAATCTTGGTTACTCTAACGGCTCAAATAGCACTTTTTACCGACCATGGACTTGAATTTTGACCATCAATATAACTCGGAACCTAATGAAGATAACTCATCGAACTTCTCTTCCAGATCTGAAGACGAAAAAACTCCATGCCAAAAACGACAAAGAATTGTAAAAGACATTGCCTCCTACTCCACCAGAAAAGAAGCACAATCATCTTACCTGGTCCAACTTAAATTTCGTGGCACAGATTCAAATGATTCACTTTTTATCAAAACGCAGAAAAATATCGAAGGATACGAAAACAAGCTTCAACGACTGGAAAGTGAGTATGCTACTTTAGCGCCTTGCGCGACTGCTGGCTGCCCCATCCATTCCACCCCAAATATCCTCCCTATGAAACGTAAAGATAATCAAGGTTTTATCACCCCCCCTAAAAATAAAACATGTAAAAAACCTACACTGACCTCCTCGTCTAATTTAATTTTACCTACTCAAAATCAATTTCAACAACTATCAGACGATGTTACACCCCCAGATAACAATGAAGATCAAGATTCAGATTCAACTCCCAAAATTGTAAAAGCAAAAAATTTACCTCCGCCAATTATGCTTAAAGTAAGCAAAAATTATAGACAAATTAGTCATGAATTACCTAAACTAAGAACTCGTCTTTCCGGCGAGTACATTAAATTATATACCGATACGCTAGATGACTATAGAAAACTTTCACACCTATTATCCACTAAGACTTATGAATATTACGTCATTCAACCAAAAATTTTGCGTCCATTGAAAATTATTTTTAAAGGTTTACCACGAGATACTGAAATCCATGATATTCAGGAAGAACTAATTGAACTTGGATTCGACCCAATCAGGATAAATCAACTTACAAACAGGCGTACAAAAATTCCCCTTCCAATATTCTTAATAACACTACCTAGAAACGAAACCAGTAAGAAAATCTATGAAGTTAACCGCATATGCTATATGTCTATTACAGTTGACGAATACCGAAGTAACAAAGTCACTCAATGCTTCAACTGTAATCTTTTTCATCACAGTTCAGATAATTGCCATATGATCCCCAGATGCTTAAAATGATCAGGCGCCCACGCAACCAGAGACTGTAACATCGAAGGAAAAATTAAAGAAATAAAATGTATTAACTGCAACGAAATTGGACACTCCGCCTCATACGGAGGATGCAAACTCTATCCCAAACCTCCAAAAGGATCAATTACTAAAAGCAACTCTCCCAAAACAAATACTGTTCGTGAAGACTACACTTTTGCAAATGCTTTAAAATCAAACCAACAGATGGCGCCCCAAACGGACGAAAACCCAGATTCATCAAAAAATTCAAAGAAAATCCCACAACATAATGCAAAAAGCCACCAGAAAAATCCTTTCAACAACATTTTTGAAGCCATCGAACAACTCGAAGCTCTTGCCGAAATCTTCTCAATCATTCCAGGACTGCTTACAAATCTCCATAAAATTCAAAATGCAAAAGGACAAGCAAACAAAAAATTCGCCATCTTAGAAGCGCTTATGGATATCTCTGAAGAATAATGCAGCCAATCGCAGTCGTTTCTCTTCACCCATCGCAAGATCAACTTTTTCCCTCGTGGAACTTCAAATTTTTCAAGTACATACTCATTAACTGCTCAACAGATGGCGCCAGCTATGCTGGGCTCCTCAATCAGCTCATTTCAAAAGAACTTTTCATCTCTACTCTCCAAAATTTTACCCTCTCACCCGCAAGAAATTCCTCTCCACAATGTAAATTTCCATTTTATCCAAAGGACTTAATAAATACCAGATATGGGCTTGTGGAGCGCTCCGCGCTCCTGGCGCCCATGGAATTTCAACGTCAACGTCAACGTCGCCAAAGCTCATGCCGAGTTAGGCATAGCTTATGCCCAGCTCTCTGCTATTAAGGGAAAATTAAACGTCCCTCTATACAAGCTACTGGCCACTGCTGCAATCCTCGATAAAATTCTAGAGGCAGCGAAAAGGAAGGCCGAAAAGCGAGCGAAAAAGGCTGCGAAACAAAATGTCAGCCATTCTCCCGCCAAAACACCGGAAGTGGGTGTGGCCTCGGAGAAAGTTCCGATTCAGGAAAGGAGCCTCCCAGTCAACGAACCAATCTAAGAAACGTTCAGCTTTGCCCACGGTCCAGACGACGCCCGCATCAATTAATACACCTAAAGAAGATGAGATTTCAGATCTCGGTGAGGAAGAGGACGCTGAGGAACCAGCGATCTCCGCCACACCTGTTAACCGACCCAAAATTCCTCCATTCTTTATTACTCCGAAGGGAGATTGGAGGCAACTCCTCTCCTTCGCTCGACTTGAAGCGCCTTCGCTGTACAGCAAGCTAAGCGGCCAATTCCTCCGTCTCACTGTTAATCATGAGACGGAGTATAGAAAATTGGCGAACTTCCTACGCACTGAAGGCGTAAAGTTCAAATCTTACATGTTAAAATCCGACCGACCCTTAAAACTAATTCTTCGTGGACTTCCTTCCACTACTGATCTTGAGGAGGTCAAGCAGGAGATTGAGACCGCAGGTTTTACTGTGCACAAAATCTCCCGCCTCAGTAAGTTTCAAACCAAGGAACAATGCCAATAATATACTTCCAAATTTTAAACAACTTAAATGCTGAGTCCATATACAATTATATCGACATGTTTGGTACGGTTATCAGCATTGGGAATTATCGGGGTAATAAGCGCCCCTCTCAATGCTGGAGGTGTCAGGGGTTCTTTCACTCCTCTGAAGTTTCGCACCTCCCTATCAAAAGTGTAAAATGCGCAGGTGCTCACAGAGCAAGGGACTGCCCTAATGATTTTGACACACCTCCGCAAGTGCTCACATAGCAAGGGACAGCCCTAATGATTTTGACACACCCTTGAGGTGTGCAAACTGTGGCGGGGATCATGCGGCGAATTGGCGCCAATGCCCCCGATTCCCAAAGGGCAAAAATTCAAGCCTTAAATTAAATAATAAAAATTCAAACAAAAATATTAAAAATAAAAATTCGACCCCTAAGCCTAAAAATGTTAACTCTCCCAAGAGCCAGCGTCCTCTCGAGAGTTATCGACAGGCCAACCCACAGATTTCTTACTCCCAAATTTTGACTGGACAGACCACGGTTCATTCTGCCCCTATTCAAAATTCTACGGCTTCTCCCAGCACGGGAAACTTTGGAGAAATTTTCCGTGCAGTTATGGCTATAGCCAGTGACGCTAATGTCGATGAGCAGCTTTTTGCTCGGGCATTTAGGGAGTGTCTCCCTGCCCTCCGCCAAGTCACAGCGGCTGACGATAAGGCTTGTATAATTTTCGAAGCCTATGTCGCACTTAAGCACGGGCGCGCTTATGGCGCCCCACCCCAACATTAAAATTCAATCGTGACGTGCACAACATTTCTCTTGGGTTCTGGAACGCGTTTGCGTTCCAAGATTGAGAAAGTCAGAGACATCGTCACAGAGAATAATTTTGATCTGTTTTTAGTTCAGGAAACAAAGCTCCAACCGGGGCACGAACCCCAGATCGCCAACTATCGTCTTACTTTAACTCCTCGTATCGACGGAGGTACCGCTTATATACTGTTAAAGTAATTATGAACATAGCAGAGTCCTCTTGCCGAGGTTACAGTATATTGATGCAACTGCTATCGAAATTAAAATTAATAATTACCCACCACTGCGAATAATTTCTGCTTATATTCGCAGTACCACATTAAATCGTTGCCTTTTTTCAGAGGACTTCATTAAACCTCTTAATTCTGGTCAAAATGTTATCACTGCTGGAGATATGAATGCCTGTCACAAAGACTGGCACGATTGAAGATCTAACACTTTTGGACACTAACTCAAAAATGTTATAAGCAGAACTCTTAGTGCTAGGGTTGTCGCACCGTACACCCCTACGCACATCAACATTCTATTATTGATCTTGCAATCTTTAAAAATATTCCCTTTAATTATGATATAAGAGTCATTCATGATCCGAGTTCAGATCATTTGCCGGTCATTTTGACACTTAACACAAACTCTGCATTTTTAAAATTACCAGAGCAGCTCTCTACCAATTAGGAGAATTTTAAATTTATTTTAAATTCAAAAACCCCTCCCTATTCCAGAAACCTCCAGCAATGAAGATGTAGAAAAATCTAAGGACAAAATTGGAGAAATTATTTCTGAGGCACTTGTGACGGCCTCAAAACCAAAATTTAAACCTCCTCCTCCGAGACTCCCTGTTGAGATCAGAATTTAAATTCGTCGCAAAAATTATGTACGGAGAGTCTTGCAAAGATGCAGGAATCCGGGTCTAAAATCTGAACTCCGTGCGCACTCAGTAATGAGATCAAACGAGATATTCAACACTTTTCCCAATCCAGATGGGTAAAACACATTGAAGGCCTCTCGCCTGATTCAAACACTCTTTGGAGGGAAACCTCCCGACTCAAAAAACCTTTTCACACCATTCCGCCCCTGAAGGGCGCCCTAGGCAGTGTTGCTGTAGCTCCTATTGAAAAGGCGGAAGTTATAGCTGATAGCCTTCAAAAACAATTCGAACCAAATGAAGACGAGAATCCTAGATTCTCAGCTCATACAAAATGTAAAGTCCAAAGGTTTTTGGCCTCCCTTACATGTCTAGACCTGGAACCAGTCCAGGCTAGCGAAATTTTGGACTTTATTCACAAAACCAAAATTAAGAAGGCTCCAGGATTGGATTTAATTTCTAATTGCATTCTTAAAAACCTCCCACTTAAATTTATTTTTCTTTTCGCGCTGCTCTTCAATTTTCTTATGGAGAACTGCTACTTCCCAAAGGCTTGGAAGACAGTCGTGGTGGTCCCCATTCTCAAGTCTGATTCTGATGATACAAAACCTTAAAATTATCGCCCCATATCGTTACTCAGTTCGCTGAGCAAAGCATATGAATGTGTTATTTTGAATCGCCTGGACCAGTTCTGCAATTCTAGAAAGATCTTTCCGGCGCCACAATCTCCAGGCAGAAGACCAGTTCGATCATTATCTTGCTGAGTACATATGGCGGCGAAAGCATCATCATATTTATAGCGAGTCATTCAACGCTTCTCTTCAAACTATCGTCGCTATATACCCGCCTGGTGATGCAGGAGTCCCTTCAAAATGAAATAAGCAATTTTTCTTTAATTTCTTGTCAATCTGTGATGGTTGTAACGGTCAAAAACCTAGCTTCCCTTCTTTATTTTAAATGAAAATTCGCTTCATTTCGTATTCTTTAGCTATCCTTCATTGAGCTTTTTTTTCTGAAAAATTTTCTCTTTTTTTTCGTTTAAAACTAACTATTTTTACGATTTTCGTAAGATTATTTATTTTTACCGATGCTTTAAAAAAATCTTTTTCATCCCTCGAATTAATTCGTATTTCATTACAAAAAATTGGTTTTTTTATGTCTTCCATTCGTCAAAAATTTCCATCCGCAATAGCTTTATTTTCTCAAATTCTTGGGAAAAAAAACCGTTTCGGTTCATTCACCTTCCTTTGCGATTCACTCTTTCGTCCTAAAGGAACTTCTTTCCCACCTTCTTCCAAGAAAAATTCTCCCCTCACGGAAGCCATGTTTTTCGCCGTTTTGACCTTCAAACGATTTTCAAAATTCGCGCTTTGGCGCGATTTCAGAAAAACAAATCGCCAAGGGCTCCATCCAAATATGCTTTTACCCAAATTTGAAAGGGTAGCACCGCCTACAGCAACAACAGTGAAAAAAACATGATCAGAGAATTGTATAACGAAAAACTAACCACGACTAAAGGCACCGGAGTGGAGAGAAAGCAGAGTAGCCACAATTGGCAAAATATCGCCAAATAATTCCTGTCGCCAAGGGGTGGTTACGCTAAACTGCATTCCAACCAAATCGGTGAATCCGTTCCAGATACGCTGCTAGCGTAAGTTATTCCTTCGCAAAAGGATGACGTAATATAACATACAGCTTCCTTTCACATTCTATGGCTACTCTTTATAAAGCAAAAACCAACATTGTAAAAACATTTTCCGTTCCATCACCTCATCCAACATAAAATTATGCAGCCATATGCATACAATTTAGCACCATATAAATCACAGACATACTCGAATAGTCCACGGATATTTAACCGTTTCGTTACGTAAAGTGTGCAAATAAAAAAAAATATAATTATAGCACTATACATCCACTAACATAGTTGTATTATTCTTTTAATACTTTACTATTCGAATGCCACCATTAAAACATAGAGAAGTCGATTATTATTATAATGTAACACAATTAATTGTACGATAATGCAAAATCAGCATGTTTGGCATATCTAACAAAAGCTAAACAAACATTTCTTACTTTGAACAAGCCAAAAACTTATCACTTAAAAAATAGCTCCGGAAACAGCAGCATTAAAAAGTCTTTCACAGTAATCACTTTAAAAAACAGTCTCGATAACTGAAGCATAAGGTTTTTCAAAAATAATCCTAATAGAAATCGTAGTTAAAATAAATCTCGATCAAGTGCGAGTACAGACGGAAAGTAGAAATTTTAACATGTCTCTTATCATAAAATAAATAACCATTGTTTAAACCATTATCAATATTGTGTTCACTCCAAATAACAGCTCCATAACCAAATTATTTTCAATTACACACAAATTGAGCACAATTGGTAGAAGATCATGATTATCAAGATTCATCTATCATATCATTATCGATAATATTGTGTTTAAGTCACTTTCACCTACTGGTACAATTTTTCTATTCGAATGTCGTTATCAAAACAGAGTAGTTGATTATTTTATAATGTAGCATAATAAATTGCATGATAATGTAAAATTATCATATTAGGTATATATAAGAGAAGCTAAACCAAAAAATTTTCGCTTCAAAAATAGTTCCGAAAACTGCAGCATAAAAAGTTTTTCAAAAATAATCCTCATAAAAAAGCGTCATTCAAACAAATCTAGTTTAATGCAAGTACACACGGAAAATAGAAATTTAAATATATATATATATATATATCATAAATTGAATAACCATTGTTTTAAAGTATTATCAATAATATTGTGTGCACTCCGAACAACAGTTCCATAACCAAGTTATAGTCACATCAAATAATAGTTCCATGGAAGTGTTTCAGTCATATATGGCACAACTGGTAGAATACGATTTATAGCAAGTACATCTAGTCACTTTCACTTGCTGACATTAATTTTCAATTCGAATGTCATCACTTAAACAGAGAACTAGAATTTTTAGAGTGTAACACAGTTAATTACATAATTATAAAAAAAAATTCCCATAATTGGTATATTAACTGAAGATAGACAAACATTCCTTGATGAAAATAATCGTTTAAAAAATAGTTCCGATAACAGAAGCACAAGCAGTTTTTCAAAAGTAATCCAAACAAAAGAAATCTCTTTAAGCCGAAAGTGCAAATTTATACATTATTCATATCATAAATTGAAGAACCATTGATTTATCTATCGATAGTACTGTGTTCACTCCATCTAATAAATATATACAATAATTATATGAATAAGTTATGGTCAGTATCGCACAAATTCAGCACAATTGTCAGAATATGATTTGTAGCAAGTACCACCTGCTACACCATTATTAACAAGGTTGTCTACACTCCAAAACATAATTCTATGAACAATTTACAGTCAATTACGCACAAATTCAGCACAATTGGTAGAATATGATACATAGCAAGTACCATTTGTTAACCCATTATTGAAGCACTCCTAAAAATAATCCTATGAACGATTTACAGTCAATTACGCAATAGTTCATCACAATTGGCAGAATATAATTTGTGGCCAGGACTATCTATATAGTAAATAACGATAATATTACGTTCACTCAAAATAATAGTTCCATAAACAAGTTATAGTCAAGCACGCACAAATTCAGCAAATTCAATTCGTAGAATATGACTTGTAGCAATTCTATCTATTAAGCCATTGCCGATAATATTGTGTTCATACCAAATATAGTTCCATAAAAATGTCCATAACGCACAACTGGTAGAGTATGAGTTACAGCAACTACATCAGCAGTCATCTTCACCTACAGTTGATAGCAGTTTTGTCCACAGATTGAAAAACAACACTTCCTTCATGATGATGACACAGATGCAGACTCATTTTTACCATAAACAAAAGGAAAGTCCAGCTAAGAAGTTTTATGCCGATGATGATGAAATAGTGTTAGTCCAGATACAAGATCAATAAAACGTACACTCAATTATTTTCCATAATTAAATTCACCGATAGAGCTGTGAATAACACACGTTATGTAAGAGCACAGATCCGTTATAACTGAAATTGCGAAAGTAAACTACAACCTCTCTCTTCCGCTACATCGAAGCGTCTGATTGGTCTGTTGAAAAAAAAATGAAAGATCAGGATATCTCTCTCTTTTGACCTTATAAGTACATTTACATCTCCACTAAACTGATATTATGACTCACTTTCGCATGAAGCATTTTGATTGGTCGAAGATTGTTTTCCGTTGAAAAGCAAAATTACTTCCTGGATTTAAAAAAAAAGTATTCTAATGATACTCAACAGTAAATCAATTAGATTTATGTAGATTAATTAGATTCATTATACACTGAAAAATTATTAAAGAAATAAATTATAACGGAAATTTCCAGAACTAGTGAATGATTTTTTTTTTTTTTTTTTTATTCCTGTTCTCACATGATATGGAATTATTTAAATCTTCATCAGTAACTCAAATTCTGATCCAATAAAATTATTTTTTTTCTCCAAAGAAACATCAAACTTAAAATATGTTTTTGTTGTATTTTAATGCAAAGTATTTTACTTTATTTCTGGTTGTCTTTGCCTAATTCTAGAAAAAAGAATCTAAACTGAGAATACTTTTTAGAGAAAAAATCCACAAATGTTTAATTGGTTATAATGTATTTATTCGTTCCTAATTATGACAAATGTAATTATATTCCGAACTATTTGATCAGTCCGTAATACTTTATTTCAGTGCAAAATGGAATTTTATAAGTAAACATGTTAAAATATGAATGACGAAATATTTTAAACAGAAATCTAAAACTTGATCTGATTTCAATATGTATTGAAACAGAAAATATTGGAAATTTTTTTTTCCATCCTGATAATTTTTTCAATGTAGATTTAATTCTCTAACATTAGGCAAAGTGTGTATCACTTGTGTGTGTTCTTTTAACAGAAAATAATTATAATCGAAAAGTACTCTTACAATCAAATTGTGTTTCCAGCAAATCATAAAAGCTTTAATTAAAAGTAAGCGAAATTATAATAATTAGTGTCGCTCTTTTATCGACTTTCAAAATGTAAAGTGCTATAAGAATTTCAACCCCGAAACATACAGAATACTTCAATTTTAAAAAAAATATAGGATTCACTGCGCTTGAAATAATAAAATGAACTAAGTAATAAAAACTAATTTCATATCTAATCAATATGTGTTGTTTAGCCCAGAATAATGTGATTATTAATTTTTAACATCGCTCTGAAAAGCAACACGACGGCTGTTGGAGAAGGACCTTACAATTTTAAAATCTCAGTCCAGTGACGAGAACGACATCTGAGCTGGTATCTGTCTCTCCAAACTTCCACACTGCGCCAAAGGGGAGGACTTGAAACCTCGACCATATTTTTGGTGCATCAACCCCGCTTCACGGCAGGCCATAAGTGGCCCGAAGGCTCGAACCCATGACTCAATGAAAAGAATGTCAGCAGCGAGTCCGTAACGATGAGAACTAGATTACTACGGCTACAATGTTTAGCATGGAATCTTCAAATTGTAAAACATTCGTTCACAAAATTAGTCACATGACCAAAAAATTCCGTCTAACATAATTTCGATTCAACTTCACCGTATAAAAAACACATTGAGATCTCCCTGCGAGTCAGGTTCCTTTATACACAGCAATTACACAAAATAAAAAAAAATTACAGAAGCAAGTTTTTATTACATATTTAATTGATTTTTTCAATTAACGATAAATTAGATCGACATATGAGGCTGTTGATAACTGAACTGAAATTATTGCGCTGTGTTCAAAAAAATAGAGCCGTCATCGCAGCATATATTTCACTCTTCTAATTTCCACACCACTCTATTTTACTCGTTGTAGTCCATACAACGAAATTTATACAAGGAGCTGCTGCATACTATTGTGGTCTCGTATCCCAGTTTTAATTCCAAGAAAATAGTAAAGAGTAAATATATAATATATATAAATTTTGACGTTCGTTTTTTTATTCTCAATATGTCTTAATTCTCAATCTTTCCCAGAGTATGTTTTAAGAGAATTAAAGTTTTGTTATTTTAATATTTTTTTCCAAATCTATTATCTCAACAACTGTGGCTTAAGTCTTTCTTAGATATTTATTTTTAGCACAATCTTAATGCTGATTTTTTTTTAAAAAAAATTATATATAATGTAAACTTGTCATTTTTTTCACAAACTTTCGTTTCGTATGCATTACTTTAAATCTATATGTTTTAAGCTCACTATGCAATATAAATGAAAATTTTAACACAATTTCTAAGCTCAATTTTTCAAAGCTGCCTTAAATTGATTGATTGTTTATTAATGTCGCTCTTAGAAGCAACGTAGGTTATTGACCATGAACCTCATAATCTTCCATTGCGGTCAAGTAACGTGAACAATACCTTAAACTGAACCTCTTTTCTAATTTTCGTTCCACGCTACCGAAAGGACTTTGAATTCCAATAGTTTTAACGCGCGCATCGTCCCCTCTACTCAGCAGCTCTTTAGTAGAATTAGTATTCGAACTACTATTAGCTTACATTCTCCCTTTATATATATATATATATATATATATATATATATATATTGGTATTACTTCGTTCGGTTACATTGCTCTTGGTGATTAATACAGCTGAAAAGAAAATAATTACAAATATAATTTTAAAGTGACTGATACAGCCAAATTCAATTTAATTTATGTGAGTTCAGACACAACATAAATCAGTTTTAACAAAAATCGTTCATAGTATTTTGTAAATCAGAAAGAAGAAATTTATTTAAAAGTAAACCTCAGTTATCTGATAACAAAATAATTCAATTTCTAATTTACGTTTTTAAACAAAATTACCAAAATTAAAACGTATTGCGATCTGGCTTAATAAACGGGGGAAAATAACAGTAAATTTCATATTCAGATTCTAAGACAGATTACCTGATTTTAATTCTGCAATCATCTTTTTCTTTTCGCATATATTTGAACCTATTTTTCCGTTACTGATAACCTACTGTAATAAATTTTGCTTTTGTTATTTCAAAAAAAAAAAAAATGATAAAATAAAAGACATAATTGTAATTCATAATGAATTGTAATTCATAATTGAATTTCTTAATGTTTAATCATTCATGTAACATAAGAAATTATAAC
>BMAW01120623.1:102335-120920 GCA_019974015.1 Nephila pilipes | reverse complement strand
ATATATCAAATTTCAACTGCGTAAAAATACATTATATTCATCCACCAAGTTCAAATACATATTTTAAGCTTTAGTGGTGACATAATTAATACAGTTTTTCAAATATTGGTTCATTTAATTAAATTTTGGTGATATTAGACGGTTTAGCCCAGCCACTTGGCGCGATTTAAAAATTCAAACTTGGCTTTTTCTTTTTGGCTGAACGTTAAGTCCGCTCGCCGACCAGGAGAGCATTTGGCAAAAAATACCGCAAATAAGCAATAAAGTAACTAAATAAAAAAAATTCTTTGTTAACCTATGGAAGATTGACAATTTTACTGATTTTCTGAATTTCACTTGTGTGTGTGTGTGTGTGTGTGTTTTTGTGTGTGTGTGTGTGTGTGTGTGTGTGTGTGTATCATCAAATTTTCGATCGTTAAATTAACAACTTCCCATCAAGCCATGAGCTTTGAAATTTTGGGCGTTCTTCACTCCCTAACAATAGCAATATTTAGGACGTTTGCACAAGTTTTAACTCATATTTTTAAATATGCATTAGCCAATCACTTGGCGCAATTTGAATAATTGCCAAACTTGCGATTTTTTTGTGAATGATTAATTTAACCAACTTCCCATCAGCCTAGAGCTCTAAATTTTGGAGAACGTTCTTATTGCCTCCAATGCAATATTTAGATATTGGACCAGTTTAACTAATTTTTAATAATTTTAATAAATTTGCCACCATATAAAAACGTTGGTTTTTTATTTCGAATTATATATATATTACTTGTTTTATTTGTAATGATAGAAAATCAGTTTCCGATTTTCATTTGCACCTTTGTGAAACTCTAAGCAAAAATGCCTCCTGTTTGTTGTGCATAATTTTCGTTTCAAAATTATGGAAAATTTATGAAATGTGTGTAGAAAAAATGAGTAATCTGCAGTTTGATTTTTCTTCACAAATTTTCAACTTGGTAGTTAATACAGCTGAAAAGAAAATAATTACAAATATAATTTTAAAGTGAGTGATACAAAAATTCAATTTAATTTATGTGAGTTCAACAACACTAAAATCAGTTTTAACAAAAATGTTCATAGTATTTTGTAAATCAGAAGAAAGAAATTTATTTAAAGTAAACCTCATTATCTGATAACAAAATAATTCAGCAATACGTAACATATATATATATATATATATATATATATATATATATATATATATATAAACGTATTTTGTGAGATCTACAAACAGAAACTGTGTTCTCATCTGAAATCACTCCTAAAATACGGCATTTTTATTAATTAATAAAAACTTGTAAGATTCTTCAAGTAATCTGAAATATCAATATTTATATATACAAGGTAATAAATTTTAAAAAATTATTTAAAATGTATTTGTAAAATAAATCTTGTATTGGCCATCGTCCTATTCTTTAATCTATCCGCATCATGATATCGAATAAAAACATATTAAGAACAATAATAACTCCAGTTATTCATACACCTTTTACGATTAGAGTTCATCCCCTGTTCCAAGTTTTTCGCCTTAGTAAATTTAACAGGGGAAAAAATCATTACAATAAAGTCTAGTAAATTTGAAATTGCATGCTTCATAAACACAATAAAGGCATGAATCTTATTAACTTGTAAAAGCACCATGCGTTCCTCAATTTGAAATTCAAGGCACACTACTTTTGAAAGCTCATAGGGAAAAAATGATCGTTTTCAAAATATCTATCATCAGTCAAAAAAATCAACACAAACCACCTGCAAGCTATCAGAAATCGGCCTCGCACTCGTTATTAAATATTTGATTAAAAATAAAATGATTAAAGATTCCGAAGTAAAGAGAAAATATGTGTGTAAGGAATATGTATATGTATTTTTCGAAATGAAATCATTTGAGAGATGTAACACAGAAATCTGGTTTCAAAAATGCTATCAGAAACATACAAGCGTTACCGGAAATGATTCTAACGATCTTCATTTTTTTTTTATTAGCAATTTGATTTTTTCCTACTTTTTTTATTCCTTTAAGTGATATCGTAATATATGTGTGTGGTATAATTGATACGCACTTACTGGAATTCGAGATCAAGAAAGGAAAGAAATAAAAGAGAAGACAGAAATTCTTCTTTTACTTAATACCTTTAACTGAAAGATGAATTTTGACTTCCGAGTCCAAAATAGTTTTCAACTAAAATTGCCAGCAATATCTTGTTTTAATTTTTATTCTGATTTCTGTGGGGAAACTACAAAAAAATAGCATCAGAGAATCAAAGCTGTGAAATAAATATGGTAGCGTTAAATAAACCTAACACATGGATCAATAAATCCCGAGACTAACATTGAAAACAACATTTTTTTTGCAAAATTTTTTTTTATTCATGAACATAATCACCTTTTAGGGTGATTCAATCGTTCCAACGCTTTTCCAATTTTTCAATACCATGTTTATAAAAAAAAATTATCTTTCGCTTCAAAATAAGCTTCAGTTTCAGCGATGACCCCCTCATTTGAGACAAATCTTTTTCCCTGGAGCATTTTTTTAAGATCAGCAAAGAGCCAGTAGTCACTGCGGGCTAAATCTGGCGAGTATGGGGGGTGGGGAAGCAGATCAAAGCCCAATTCGTTCAATTTTGCCATTGTTTTCATCGACTTGTGGCAGGGTGCATTGTCTTGGTGAAAAAGGATTTTTTTTCTCTGCATGTGCGGTCGTTTTTTTTTGCGATTTCCTCCTTCAAACGCACCAGCAAGTCAATATAATAATCACTGTTGATCGATTTACCTTTTTCGAGGTAGTCAATGAAAATCACGCCATGCGTATCCCAAAAAACTGACGCCATGACTTTGCCAGCTGACTGCTGCGTTTTCGGACGCTTCGGACGGCTTTCGCCAGCTGTGCGCCACTCAGATGACTGCCGCTTCGACTCTGGAGTGTAGTGATGTATCCATGTTTCGTCCATGGTCACGTAACGACGCAAGAAATCTTTTTTGTTGCGAGTAAATAGCGATAAACAGCTTTCTGAATCATCGACTCGTTTTTTCTTCCATCGAAAGCAATCGCGGCACCCACTTGGAAAAAACATTTTTCATGCTCAATTTTTCATGAAGGATAGTAAATACACTTCCATATGATATCTGTGTCATCTCAGCAATCTCACGGAGCTTCACTTTACGATCTTTCATTATAATTTTTGTCACTTGACTCACATTTTCCGGTGTAACGGCTTCCACAGGTCTACCCGAGCGTTCCGCGTCATTTGTGTCGGTACGACCACGTTTAAACTCGGCAAACCACCGACAAATCGTTGCTTTTGATGGACAAGAGTCCGGGTAACATTTTTCAATCCATTGTTTCGCTTGCACGGTGTTTTTACCCATTAAAAAACAATGTTTTATCAGAACACGAAACTCGGTTTTTTTTCCATTTTTTAAGCAAACTACAAAACGACTTTACTCCAACCTCGATAACTCAGCTGTTTCTGGTCCGATCGACTTAAAATTTTGACACGTTTCAAGCAAAGGTTAGTACTCTAGAAAGACCTGGTTACTGGTTTACTACGAGCGCCATCTCTGGGTTAGTCTCGGAACTTATTGATCCATGTGTTATAAGAAAATTAACTATGACCGACAAAACTACATTTACTAAAAAGTTTCCTTTAAAATAAAATATATAATTCTTATCCTTGTTTTAGTTCTTATGAAAAATTGAGAATCCCTTAAAATTTATGTTCTAATTAAAACTATTATTCTAATTAAAATCAGATTTTCAACACGATCAATTCTTAACTTCGATTTTAATATATCTACTTGAATATTTTTCTATTAAAGATAATTAATTTCTTTTTCTGAACACGAAATGAACTCATAACATTAAAATTTGACACCCCAGTCCTATCTGAGTAGATACAAGGGGAAAGGCGAAGAAAAAGTGGCGCATTTTTTACGAAACGTCTTTTCTTTTTCGAATTCCACGAAGGTTCTTTTTTGAAGTTTTTAATTTTAAATGGTTATTTGTTTGCCTGAACACACATTTCTCGTCACTTTTTTCTTAAAAATAATGTTTTCACTGATCCGTTTTCTAATGATAAAATTTTTCTTTGGATATAATTTTTAGAAAAAAGAATTCACAACTTCGAAATTGGCAATCTTCTTACCGCTGAGATAAATAATACATTATTTTATGTTATTAAAAATAATTTTCAGTTAATTTATCTTCAGTTGGAAAAAAAATTCTTCAAACACATATGTATCGTATTTAGATGGCCAAGTAAGTTAGTTTAATAAATTTATTAACATAAGTTTTCCTTAAAGGCTTTAAGAATAAATCAAAAGACCATGTTCAACTGTAAAAACACAGGTTTTGACTGTTCAACATCATACTTAAAAGCAACACGAGAGGGCTATATTGGCGACGCGCCTCGTAATTTTGAACCTCAGTCAATTGACGAGGACGACACCCGAGCTGGCACTTCCCTCTCCAAACTTCCACATCACACCTAGGGAGGGCATGAGAACTCTTAGAGATTGCACATGCATCAGGCCTGCTACACAGCGGGTCTTCTGTGGCATCTGGGCTCGAACCCACGACTCGACGGAGATAAATCCGCCAGTGAGTTCACAACCATGACCACCGAGCTACCTCAGCCACGTGGAAACACTGGAATAAGCTATTCAAAATTCAGCGCATTTGACTTAAACACTTGAAATTAGAACAATAACAAAATATAATAAATAGCTACGTTTATTAAAACAACCATAAGGTGTAATTTAATTAAAATGCCTCTAAATAAGATTTTTTTTTTTTTTTTTTTGAATAATTAGAACATTTTTTATGACTTGTAGAATATATCTTGTGTTCGTATCAACTGATGTTAAGCCAAAAATACACCTCATACACATGCCAGTGTATAGCTTGAAATTGATTGTGATAAAACTTAAATGTATATATCAATTACGTTAATCTGAAATCCATGAAATAAAATTTATTAATGAAGGTTAACAGATAAACCATCTCAGTACGATGTATTTTTTACAACGAAATAGCTATGATTTTTTAATGCATTATCTAAACATTTATTAGCGATACTTTTTGTAGAACGAAAAGCTAAATGGTTTTGACAAGAGATTATTTGCGAAACATTGGAATAATTGATAAAAGTAAGTAACCTTTTGCAGATCTCAGTGAATTATTTTTCACATATCTGTTTTATTTTTTCTCATATTTTAATTACTTATAAAAGTAAAAGATAATTGGAGTTTTTGTTTTTTTTAACGTCACACTAGAAACAACACGAGGGCTATTGGCGACGGACCTCGTAATTTTTTTTTGAACCTCAGTCAAGTAACGAGGACGACACCTGAGCTGGTACCCCCTCTCCTAACTTCCACACCACGCCAACGGAAGGAACTTTGGTCCCCGACAGCTTCAACGTGCCTCAGACCTGGCTACATGGAGGGTCTTCAGTGGCCAAGGCTCGAACCCGCGACTGAACGAAAACCGCTAGGCTACCGCGGCCTCAAAAGTAAAAGAGAATTATCGTTCTATCTCTAACATGATGGCCGCGGTAGACTAGTAGTCATGTTCACGAACTCGAGGCCGGCACCATGATGCCATTAAAGATCCACCTTGTAATGGCGCTGATGCACGTTAAATCTGGTCGAAGTCCCAAGTCCGCCCTTTGATGTGGTGTAGAAGTTTGGAGAGAGAGGCGCTAGCTCAGGGGTGGCCCTCTTCACTTGAACGAGTTTCAAATTTTGGAGGTCCATCGCCGATAGCTTTCGAATTGCTTTTAAGTGTGACGTTGATAAAACAATCAATCAAAAACCATATGCATCAATCCCACTTTGAAACTGCATTGGCAAATCCTCCTTGAATTACTCTTTGTATGTTATTTCCCTTGAATTGCTCACCACATTTTTCATGTTCTAGCACATTGCGTAAATAAAATTCCAATTCCATATGTATGAAAGGTCTTAGATGTTTCAAAATCATCCATCAATCTCTCTCTTAAACTAACAAAATAATTTACTTAAATACAACCCGTAATAAATTTTGAAGTATATTTTTTGTTTGATCATGTTTTAAATTACGTATTTACATTTGGGAAAGAAAATTTTTTAAATTAAATGGAGACCACGTCAGAATTTTAAAAATTAATCGCAAACATTAAAATGAAAATTTCATTTCAATTAGAAATAATTTTCTTCGTGATTTAAACTTTTTCGGGTGGAATCACTGAAAATCTAATACAAAATTTCCTGAACAATTATTTGCCCTTGAGACTAAGCAACAAAGTAACCTTCAAAAGCAACAACATAATAAGTTTCATAACTATGAGGTTTGTTATCAATTTTAGTTATACTTCCACTAACGATGCCTCTCTCTCTCTCCTTTTGAAAGCATAGACATTTGAAATATCATTTGCATTCGGAAACCGATATGTGGCATTCGTGTAACTGTGTGGCAGGCGAAATATTTATTCATTGCATATTAGGAAAATAATGATTTTTTTTTTTTTTGAACAATCTTATTTATAAGTCTAAAAAAATTATATTTGCTCATGTTTTTCATAAACTGACTCCGATTAACTTCTTTTACTAATATTTTCATCCTGTTTTTTTTCTCTCTCATATCCAATGTATTTGCTAACGTTACTAAGAATTCCACCTTAACTTTATGTAGATTGTCAACTTCCTGTATCGTATTTGTTAGTAAATAAATCAAAATTCACTACCAATTTTTTATATTATCTCAGTACTTTTTCCTCTTTTCTTGGTACTCATTTGTATGAATTAGTTTCTGGTATCAATGAATAATTCCACTTATTCTTTAATTTATCCCATACCATTTTGGAACAGATGATATGCTTTAAGATATTATCTGCCAGTCGTGAATGAATCGAATGTAAGGGTTTGCTGACAAAACTTTTCTCCAATAAATTGTGTGTGTGTTCTAATCAAAGCTATCGTTACAAAAATTGCATTTATAATTAATAATTAACAATTAAGAGAACTATATCATAATAATTACACGAAATCTCATGACTTGTAATGAATGAGCGAAATCATAAGTAAGTCGTACTAAGGATCCTTTTGAAAATCCATGATTGAACACTAAGATGTTAAAACGTTACATCAAAAAGTGCGACATAATTTTTAAACAGAAATATTTTACGGATTTACAAATTAAATATTTACAAGCCCATTATTTCACCATTGTCGTTGGCATCTCGGTTCTTTCTAATTTTTTTATGATGAATCACGTGATATTACGTCACTTACATTCTTACAGGTGGCTCGCGTTTGGCTTGTAATTTAAGGTAGGATGTGACATATGCACACTATATCGTTTGCCGATTACTGCACTAGCTATTTAAATTTTAAATAGATTTGCCTAAGAGGTTTTAATTCAGTTTAGCCTAGTAGTCATGGTCGCCGACTCGTAGCCAGCGGATTTCGTCGAGTCTAGGCTTCGAGCCTTGATGCAGCTAAAGATCTGTGATGTAGCCGAGGCTGATGCACGTTAAATCTGTCACGCCAAGTCACAGTCCTCCCGTTGGCGTGGTTTGGAAGTTTGGAGAAAAAGGTGTCAGCTCGAGTGTCGTCTTCGTCACTTGACCGAGCTTCAAAATTACGAGGTCCTTCTCCAATAGCCCTCGCGTTGCTTTTAATGCGACGTAAATAAGGCAAACCCCATCAAACCGAAAAAGATAAGTATTTTCGTGTTGTAGTGGCTTTGGGGGAATTTAAAAAGATATCTGCGAAATCGCTTTGAAATTACAGTGTTGAAGTACTTGACTGCTAATGTTGTATTCCCTAGATTTATTGAGAATTAAAACACTTCTAGTAGTTATGAAATTCAGTTTCGAACTGAGAAACGACACTAATGTATGAAACCAATGTACGAAAGAGTATCGTAAAATTTTAATTATTAATAAGAAATTACAAAGATATTTTGATAAGATTTATACCGCATATTAATTTATTCTTACGTACATGATATTATAAAATAACGCTATTGATGTTGATTTGTGTGGTTTCATGAAGCCGTTTACATAAGTAGCCCACTGTATGGAGAAAATAGTGTTCAATCTGCTGAGTTCTAGAATGACGGTCTTCAAAAGATCAAAGGAAGAAATGTATAACTCTGGATGGTGACTATTTAGAGAGGTCTTATTAACAAAAATTAAGCTTCTACTTCGACTATTTTTAGTAATAATTAAAACTTTACGATGCCACCAGATGATTATTAAAACTTTACCTTACTTCTGGTTACTTCAATCCACGGCTTTCTGAAACCAAAGAAATCACTATTGATAGCAGTAATTTACATCATTTTGCTTTTAATGATCATTTAATAAGTAGAATATTTCTTATCCAAATATATCGGTTATTTCTTTGTCATAATTAAAGTTTTTCGATACCATGCCGTCATGAAATGTATATATAATTTAGTACCTAAACTGTTTTATATATATATAAAATAAAATCTCAAAAAAAGTCCTTGTGAATTAAAAACTTTCCCACTCGAAAGAGATGTTCTTTGAGTGGATGTTTATTGTACCCGCATAAGGTCCAGTGGTAGTCTATTACACTTTTTGCAGATTCAACTGGTATATCCATTGGAAGTAAACGATTATATAAGATTTTTTTTTCTTTTTCTTGAATCTATTTTTCTTTATGTATAATGAATCCATTACAAAATATTAAATTCCATAGTCACAAGCGTCGAAACGATTATATTCAAAAAATTGAAAGGTACAAAAGCTGATTCAAAAAACAAACGGCTTTATATTTTAGCATGAAAATCAACAGTAAGATTTTCAAAAAAATATTCTTAACGACAACACCAGCCAATAAAAGGAATAATATCTTAAAAATACAGCAAATTGTAATTGAATAATTTGCAAATCAATTGAAAAGTTCAAATTTTAATAAAATGCGAAATAATACACTATGGTAGGACAATGCTTATCAGACATCGGTTGAACCGACTCTCCGCTTAATCCGACCATATCCTTATTGCAGTGATTGTTTACATATCCGATATTCGGTCGTCGCTTCGCTCATGTTGTGACTTAATGTTATTCACGATTTTCTATTCATTAACCGCAGGGATTTTTTGGCAATTTGAATTGGATAAAATTACTACTCTTTTCCTGTCAAAATGAAACGTGAATAAGTAAATTAGATGAAAATAAGAAATGTAAAAAACTGAATTAAGGACAGTGATATATAAGCGAAATTGAATTGAAAGGAAAGATAAGAAAGATGGAGGATGACAACACTGTGGCAGATAATTGTAAATTTGATTGAATTATCGTAACTAATCGCTCGAATGGAAACGACACCCAGTTAAAGTAATAAAAATTGAACCTGTTATAAACAAGAAGTTGAGGAATCGGAACAAGTGACTTGGTAAGCTAAGATTTTATTATTAGAATATAATCAATGATTAACTGAGTTAAGAAGTTTGCGGGAGATAGAGAGATTTTGTGTGTTCTATATAATAAACTGTGTAGTCGTTTTCCGGCGTATCTTGAATTGGAGATTTGAACCTATTAACTATTTAATTATACTTAAAAATGGCTGTACAGTTAAATAATGAAGAAAATACGTCCCAATGTCGATGACTCATCATCGGCGATGTGAATCACTAGGCCTCTGACCGGTAATATGTTCCTTTAAGTATCGTATTATACAATTGACCCGTGTATAACTCGATTCGCTCACTAGAGGGCATTTTGTGAGTACAAAAACGTCTGCAAAGCTTAAAAAAAAATTAAACACTTTTTCCCGATCTGCGCAAGAACATTAAATTTTTAGAGCTTCATTACAGTACTTAGATTTTACATCATTTTAGAGTAAACAGTGCAATGCATTACAGAAATAAGTTATATATATTACTTTTCTTTTTCATATATCTTACTGTAATACAGTAGTGTTTTTACCTCCATGCACTTCCTGTTTGATTTTTGATTTAATATTACATTTTCTTTCTTAGATGTTAACATTTATTGTTACTTTCAGTTGAAACTATAGTTTTACACGGCTTTAACGTAAATAAACGAGTTCATCTATGATCCAACCTTTTTTGTGGTCTGGCTCTGATGAAGGTTACGATAGTATTAGTAAGTCAAGGTTTTCCTTATGGGTATATAATTAACTGGGCGTACAATCTATCATGATTATAGTTTTGTCTGTTGATTTTTAGGATTTCACAAATACAAAAGTTATATTCATTACCTAATGATAAGTTATATACATAAATATATCTACTCTTCGTGTCAACAGCAAATAACACGCGCATAGTAATAAAATCATAAAAAAAATATTAGATTATTCAGCTCATCACTTATTAAAATTAATGTATGTCTCTGACTAATAGTTAAGGGTAAATTATGCTTTGCTTTGGATATCAAATGCATTAAAAAGATCCCAAACTATTCTAAAGGATATAAGTTTCGGAGAAATGAATGTATATTATCATTAGTATTCCTGAAGCTAATCCATATAAATGAATCTCGTAAGCCATGGGAATTACAAAAATTATTGCCAGTGAAGTAAAAAAAAAGTGTCAGAGGGAATAAGCGGAAAAACATAAACTTCAATCCAACTTATAGCGTTAAACAAATTTGGGATATGTGAAAAGTAGGTAGTTGTACTGAAACATTAAGCAGAATAAAGATGTAACAATTTTGTTTTAGTTTCTCTCTTAGTAATCATTTATTTTCAAAAGAAATGAATTCATATTAAAATGGGCACAAAAATTGTTTTCTATTTTTATTCCAAAGGAACCAGAAATTTTTAATTCATGAGCATATTTTTAATCATGACAAATCTCTTGATGTTTCCTCGATGTCTAATTGACCTGTATTTAAGTATCTCAATGTACAATGAAATGTATCCAAAAGATTTTAAAAAAAGAAGCTTTCCAATCAGATATCATTTTTCTCCAATATTCAAAAATTAGGAAACTCAGAAGTGAACAATAAAGATATGTATAAAAATAATGTCGAAAGTATCACAAAAAGTTTGTAAATAAATACAATCATTTTTTTATTATTTTTATGGATGCATTCTATTAGTTTTAATGAACAATAGTCCGTACTGAGGAAGGAAATTAAGAGTTCCATAGGAATAACATCACGTTCGTGAATTTAAAATTTGTAAACATTATGACGTCATGTTAATCCAATGGTATATACAGCCGATAGCCCGAGAAATCAATGTCTCTATATGTACTTAAAAAATTAAATTTTAAAATTTTCAAAGAACCAATCAATTATATGAGAATAAATAGAATGAAAGCACCTGCGAGTAATGCGGCCAATACTGGTAATGCAACCACTTGGTGGTTTTAATGTTCATTACAAAGTTAACTAACGGACAACTCTATTACTTTACTAAAGAAGTTAAGAAGCTATAACAGTGTACCAAGCGGATTTTGTCAAATACTCCATCCCGAAGACGTGTTATAATTGTTTGCAAGGCTTCCCGAGAAAGCCGTTGGTATTTTGATCTAATAAATATATTGATTTTTTTTTTTTTTGGGGGGGGGGAAGGTAAGGAATCAAAGTTATGTAATGCACTATTAATTTTTTTAGATCTTTTATATTCGTCAATAATATGGGATGAATTTTTCAAAACATATGGTTCAAACATGAATCATAGTATTTACAGTAGATACAGAGTTATACAGCCATTGTTGGCCATATTACCTTTACTAATAGTATTAATAGCTTCATATAGATCTTTTTTTATTTCATGTATTCATATTTCACAATATGCTTGTTTTACATTTTATTACGAATTTTTTTTTTTTTTTTTTTTCTTTTTAATGGTCAAATGAACATGTCTCTAGACAGAGTATTTGGGAGAATTAGAATTATGAAAATATGACTCATTCAAGTTGGATCAGTCACACTATGGATTTCAAACATTCTATTGCTTACGAACGGCTTCCAAACCCTGAAATTATTTTTCTATCCAATATCTAACAATACCAGAGTCTTATCAATGATTAATTTTGTCACTGAATAATTCAGACAAATATTTACAAAGTCAAACTATACATATTGCTCCTATTAATTCCAAACGAGCTAAAGTTATTTTTTTAAATGGAATGACTCTGATCCTAGAAGTTATAAAATTTGTTTCTATATCATAATTTTTATCACAATATCTACAATAGGCTACTGTATCATATGCACTTTCAGTGGCGTAATAATAAAAACTCATTTGACTCATCATGGTTAAATAACTCATTTGAGAAACCAAATTTACCTATTCAATTTTTAACTCAGAGGAAACGATTCCATCGCAATTGAATCGTTTTACCCATTTCTTCGAAACAAAACTTTGAATTTTATGATAAATTTAGATAGAAGACCAGTTGGATCATATCTTTTAGCCACAAGCTGCAAAACAGAACGTTTTGTTATTTCTTTGAATTGCATAATACATTGCCCGAACACGACAGTTCTAATTCTGATGGAATATTCATCCGAGTTCCAAATTAGAACTAATTTCTTAGCAGGTGCAAGGGCTCTAACACCCGAAAAATTATATAATTATATTTTTATTTAGTTTTTGTGAATTTGAATTAAATTAACAAACATTCATGCTAGCAAAATATCTACAGCATCAGACGACAATCGATACGCATCTTCCATAACCTGACCCATGGTGAAGATCATCAACATAAAAGGATGAATTCAACATGGGAACACATTTGGGATTTACATTTACTTATCCTCTAAGATGACTGTTAATAGCAATAGCTACAAAAATAAATAGACTCTACTGGTAACTCAGAAAGGTAAATGCTGCATGTTCATCACCTTGAAACTCATAATTTTCTACATCGAACCAAAGAGATTTCAAATATTTCAATCTTCTTCGGCTGTAGTAATGTTTAAAAATGTTTTTTAAATATCAATAGTGAACACGATTTCATAATTTCGAAATTCAAATGTAATGTTTAATAAATCCGAGATTACGTTAGGTCTACCAAATATAATGTCATTGAGATATTTTGTATTTTCTCCCTTCAAGGAAGCATCATAAACAATTATTACACGAGAGGTTTCCTTATCAGGTCTACCTAAACACCTATGGGGTACAAAATATCTTGAAAAGAGCACAACATTCTTCTGCAACCCAGTACCATTTTTAATTGTTCAATTATTCTTTTGTATTTCTCACAAATTTCTCTATTTTTATTTAATTCAATTTTTCAATTCTCAAATCGTCTGTTGAGGATTTCAAAATTACAGTCTAGTTACTCAAGACTCGAGTTTCAAAGTTGTTTAGTTTCGTTTCTGTCACCCTTATGTCATAAATTACTTTCACATTGTTCAATTATTTTTTTTTATCCTAGAGCGAAAGATTTCCGAAAGTATTTTGCTTTCAAAAGAATTTCAAATGGTTCGTAATTGCTGCACTTTTCATTGCCGCAATAATTTATGAACAGATTTGCTGGTTACAAAAACTGGAGCTTGCAATAACTCAAATAAAAACAGCGTTGATGGCAATTAATCTCTTGTTTATCTGAATACTTTCTGGAAAAATAAGTTTCCGTATTGAAAATCAGAGCCTATCAAAATATCTATATTTAATGACTCATCATTTTTGCAAGAATCCGCCAGCTGGAAATTTTGTTTTGACATAAATTGGATAATACTTTCGCCTTTGCTACATATCATAGCATTAGAAATGTGTGCGGTTTCTAAGGCCATTACTTTTTTTTGTAAAGGAAGCGGGTTCTTTTTTCTTTTTTTTTTCCTTTTTATTTTTCCATCAATGATAGGATAAATCTGTTCTCGCGTTTTATTTTTTTCATTCCGATAAATAGTTCAAACGTCATGATGAATTCGTGTTAATTTATAGCTTTTGCTAGACTTTCAACTGTTAGAACTTCCACTATCTAGGGGAATTCATATTGAGGTTTGGAATGAGATTTGAAACTAACTTAAACTGTACATATTTGAAGATAAACACTTTTAAAACAACATTCTTATAGTTTAATAAAACATAACTAAATAACAGAAGCATTGCATATTTTTTTAGAGATACAAATTGAATCTGGTTGGTTATAACTTATTTCATTACGGCTAGTTTCGTTGTTCTTATCAATAACGTGTTCTCTGTTTCCCAAACAAACAGATCAATGAAATTCTGGAAACTTGTTTACAGAACTTGAACGGAAACTTGTTTGTTCGACATTTTTTTACTTACTCGCAAAAACTAAAATATTTGAATCAACGATAAGAGATTTAAGAATTTCGTTCCGGAGGGACATTTTACTATTTTGAGAATCTTCACAGTCCATTTAAATAATTCTCCTTGTGTCTACTTGTCGCGAGCAACAATTTTTTTGTATCCAATTCCACCAACAGCGTGAAACTGAATCTTCTGTGCGACCCATGTGACACATAATCTAATGGTATGATTATTCTCCTCTGCGCAGCCCTACAATACGACCCTTCTCAAAGGCGTCAACTGTTTAAATGGCTATTATTTTCTTCCTAAAGGCATTATAGGCTTCAAAGCATTAAATTAAACCTAGATACACTTGTTGGAATCAAAAGTATGCGCTATGAGAGAACCTTTTAAAGGATCCTATTGGGCGGTAAGTCATGTGTATGCTGACGTCATTGGCGCCGACACCTTATTCATTTGATTATCTAACAGAGACGAAACAATTTCTTAATTTTCATTTTGGACCTTGCTACCTTCTAGATGCAACTTCTTTTCGAAGATGAGTGTAAATATCAGATGTTAAATTAAATTACTTAATTAAAATAATATGAAATTAATTCCGTCAGGAAATAAAACTTTTCATTTTAATGTAAAACATGTTCAGGTTTCTTCAAAATTTTGTATAACGCTAAGATTTTGTATGGAGTGGAAATAACTATTTAAAAACCAATTGACAGCGGAAGTAATTGCGATTTATCGAACTTTCAAAATCGTTTGGGTTCTCGAAATATTCGAAAAAGTAAATTAAATGAAGTGGAAAGTGTTGAAGTTTCGATGCAAAAATATAAATAAATAAACGAGACCGTACTCGTCTGTCGGACCTTATGTACGCAAATGGTTTACACAATAATCCGCTTAATATCCAACGAAAAAGATTACTTAAATAGTTAATAAAATAATGGCTAATAAAAAACGGTTTATAGAAACAAACATGTTGGGCAATTAACTTTTATGTCAAGATCTCAAAAGAACCTAGGTTGGTTGAAACAGAATTGCTGCATTTTAAATTTTCAATTGTAGGAAAATGTCTTGAGCACTTAATGTTCATCATTAAATCCAACAAAAATGTAAGGATTGAGTCTTACCCTGAAAGGTTCTAAATTACTGGAGATAAGAGTTTAACAACATTCAAAGAAATAGTTCGAAACGTTCGTCACATGTCCCTTTTTTAAGTTAAAAACTAGGGTGATAGAGAACAAAACGTGACTGGCCTCTTTTTTTTAAAGAGATTATTTCAAAAGTGAGGCCCAGACTATACGTGTTTCATTTTCTTCCGTCTAATAGAAAATGTCACAAAAACCTTTTTTGTGTGACGGAGTTCATTTTTATGGCACTAGTTATTATCCACTTTCTCCCTCAAACACAAAAACGAAAATTTGATTTTTGCTTCCCACTTCAGTATTTTTTATATTTATTTTACGGGGAATAGAAAGGCCTTATTGTTGTTTAAGTTTGGATCTTTTTTCTGATCGAAGTTTTTTTTTGAAGTTGTAGATTGCGGAATGTAGTTTTGAAGCATGTATTGGCAATTGATGAAATCTTTAAATTCTTTTGTAGTTTTATCGATTACTCCTAATCTGTTCAGCTTCTAACTATCACAAGTTTAAAATTAATTTTTTAAATAAATATACATATTAAAATTTTTAATTCAGGGTACTTTATCTAATGGATACCTATTGTGAAAATGTAAAAATCGTATTTTGTAAAAATCAAAAATGAAAATTTTTACTGAAATATATATTTAGAATTTTCTTTAAAAATATTTCACTGCATTTCAAACAAAGATTGGAAAATATGTACTTTTATTTTATTAGAATTTGATTTAAAAGTTTAAGTGATTAAATGTTTAATTTATGTTTATTTAGAAGCTTCATAAAGGATTGTTGGCAACACTTATTTTTGGATGAGGAATTTGTAAAATGGTAATTACTTCTAATGATTTGCTTGCCGTTTGAAGACTTTCAAGCTGATTTTGGATATACCAAGTAGCTCTACGCTTTTAAAAAATGAATAAGTCGATGAGAAAATTTAAAAATTCTTTAAAAGAATTTAAAGATATATTCTTCTTTTCTGTGTCATGTAAAATTCCTTGTAAATTTTATTTTATGAGAATGCGTTTTCTTTTGCATAATAAATTATTAATCATAATTTCCAAGCAGAAAAGAATTGAGAGATGAAGTTACTAGAGAGAGATGTATCGAACTTTCATTCAGCGCATAAAAATATATTTCAAAATGAGGCTTCGAATAATGCTAATCGAGCATTTAGAGTACATTTCAATAATTTAAAAACTGAGAGTTCAAACCTCGTACCCATTGATAATAACCGAGAGAAATTTAGTTGAATTTTAATCTAGTAGGCTTTTAAATTTCAACAGCAGGTTTGGAATGTCCAATGGCATTCAACTGATGAACTCGTCACCAAAACTTCAAGGAATTTAACACATTGAGGTAGTTTAATTACATTAATACCACTCTTGAGTAGAATGATTAACTGTTGACACTCTCTATGTATGTTATGATTTTAAATATTACTCGAGGTTCAATAACAACATTTGAATTTATAGGTACACTTAACAGTTTTTACTCTATTCTGTATTAAAGTTTTGAGGCTCTATTATGTTCACCAAGAACTGGTCTATTATTTTGTACAATTCCCTTAAAAACAGCGGTTTCCAATCTTTATGAAATTAAGCCTCCACGAAAAGAAAGAAACAATTTCTGCGCTTTGACGCTTTTATTTTTAAAAAAATATAATAATAGGAATGTTTCAATAGAGAAAACTTTATTACAAAAAAAAAAAAAAAAAAAAAAAAACCTTAAAACTACAATTAACATAAAAATAACAAGAATTTTCTACAGCATGCATACATGTATGATGAAAACTCGTATTATCACCTTTTCTTCCTTTCAACTTTCTCTTTTTCGACATACTCTATAATTAACACGAACCCAATTTCATGCGCTTAGTAACTGCAATTTTCACCTTCACTTTGCAAAATCGCGCGTTTGTTGCTAGGATCTCAAGAGAGAGAGTGTGCCTCTATTAATTATAAACTAATAAGAATTTAGGGACTTTCCCATTTTTCCTAGTATAAAAGCCGACATTCGCCGTTGGTCTCTCCTCTTTTCGCACTGCTTCTTGCTTCGCTGGCCTACACGTTTGTGCTATCTTGATTTGTCTTGTTTATTTTGGGATGTTTCCACATGTTATATGTCTTCAATGAACTAATATCCACAAACACTTTAAGAAATTAAGATCTCTCATATAATTACTTTGAAATATGTAGCATTAAACCACAAAATAAATACTAATAAATGTTTGGTTTTATTATCGTCGCACGAGAAGTTACACAAGGGCTATTGGCGACGGACCTCGTAATTTTGAACCTCGGTAAAGTGATGAGGACGACACCTCACCCTCTTCTCCTATACATGCCAACGGAAGGCTCCGACCACATGGCGGGTCTTCAGTGACATTAAGGCTCGAATCCTCGAATCGATTACAACCATCGACTGCGAGTCCGCGACCATGATCACTAGGCTACCACAGCTACACTAATAAAAAAGTTTCTATTTTAATCTATGGTATGAAAATTAATTTTTATTAGAAAATTTAAGCGCCTTCCTTGGCAATAGCCTACGTCTTTCAGGATGGAAACCACAGCTTTAAAGGGACAGAGTCACTAAAAATGGATATTGTCTGTGTCTACATAAAAACGCTTTAGTCAATCTCTACATTAAGAAAAAGCAGATAATATGAAAAAGGTCATAAGTCAAAATCACAATAGAAATTCATTCTATTAAATAAATGTTTTTAATTTCAAAAACAGCTGAATTAATAAAAGGTTTTACATATGCACACGTAGAATGAGAAAATAGTATGAAAATTTACATTATATAACAGAAAAGAAAGAAAGAATTGATGATAATCTCAGAAGAGAACTATATTTTAAATTATACTTAATTTCTGTATGTGTGTTAAATGAGCAGGCGGCATATTTCTTACATTTGTGAACAATCCTATGAATCTCATATGAAGAACATATGATTTACAGTACTACGATATTATACAGAGAATATATATATACCACCATTCAACCAACTGCTTAGCTGAAAATGTGATTCATTCAAATGTTGACTGATTTCTTACAAATAGCATTATTTTTATTTTTACTATGTTTATAAATATACATTTAAACTACAAATTTGTGCTTAAAAAATCAGGTATGCATTTCTGGAAATAATTTATTTATTAAGATACAGGAAATGAATGAGACGGCATGCCTCATTAATAGTTGGAAAGCGCATGGGAAATTAGAGGTATGCTAGTAAATAA
>BMAW01120623.1:79227-99787 GCA_019974015.1 Nephila pilipes | reverse complement strand
CGAGACAGCTACAGAAGATACGTATGCGCCAACGCCAGTGACCGACAGCGTGAAGCCTCTCTTTCAATGCTGTGTTGCTCGCTTCTTGTAAACAAACGTCATATAATACACTTCGTGTTTCATTAGATTTTTCGGGGATGAAGAGTGAATTTGTGCTAACGAATAGCAATGATTGTTTGTGCGTTCAAAGTGAATCGAAGGACTTAACTTCTTGCTACTACAACATTATTTATTAATAAAGTTTAGCAATGATATATTTTGAATGGTAAGCTTCTGTTCGAGAAGAGTTGCAGATGATTTACTGCGGCTTCCCTCCCACTCAACAAAACGGATGAGAATATCGAAAATGGTAATCAAGTTTCGATTTGACCGTCGGTTACGTATGTGACGATTGCTGAGACGGTAGTAATTACGTAGTCTGTGCCTCAATTTTCCTCAAACCATGCGCCGGGATCATTCCACTATCTGTCAGAGAGAATTTCTAGCCAGGTAGTATCCAGTATTACACCACCTATTGCCTGGATCTTGTGCCACGACTTCTATCTAGTTCCTAAAGGAGGCAATCTGCATTACAAAGGGATTAAGATCTGCAGTCCTTGAAGCTGAGAAGAGAAGGCACATATCCTGGAAGGAGTGACTGAAGACTTCAGCACTGTTTCGAAAGTGGCAGATTCTGTGGAGCTTGTAAATAAGGAGTGTTATAAAGTGATAATGAAAATATATGAAATCAAAATAAGATGTTTTGCACCATCAGCCTCGTTGTTTAATTTGCCCTCTGTATATTCGGATTCGTATGGATTCGACTCAGCGGAAAGCAGGTTATTTTGCTGGGCTATGGATTTCTTCTCCTCATTATAAAGTCGGGTAATGATTGTGTGACCGTTATTTGGGTGCCCACTGTTGATGTGTAATATAGCTTGAACCAATTTGTGTATAAAAAATTAGAAATAAAATTAAATATAATAAAGAAACCCGCTCTCACTGTTATTATGGTGAGCCTTGGATTACCATTCATTACATGCATTGCTCCTCATCACCGCATTTTGATATGTGGATCAATTCAGAATTATGATTTCGATCTTAATATTCTCACACTTTATCAGATCATTTGAGATCAAATACAAAGATTCCTGAGAGGCAAAATAATGAATACTTTTGTGGAATTATTCTTTTCCTCCGCTTTTAAAAATATTTTTAGAAAGCTGGAAACTCGCCTAACGAATCAATAAGAAGGTATAAAATGTTTTAAAAAATCGGAGGAAAGAAGCTAATTTCTGAATCAGTTTGCTATTCTCAAATCACTTGTTGAGTTCAAATTAATCGAATAATGAAGATGAAATTAAGTCGAAACCGACAGTTTAACATTAATTAACGAAATCAAATACGGCTAGGATGGGAACTTATGAGATTTGTATTTGATGTTCTTTGTGATTTGTTTACTTATCAACGTATTAACTGACCTTCCGAGTCACAGTTAGTCGAGTGAGTCTTGGTCAGAGACCTCAAAGCGTTCTTTCAAGGGTCTAAAGCTAATGCACTGAAGGCTGGCCTGTCTGTGCTGGGCAATGCGCGTTGAATCGAGTTGAGGCTCAAAGTCTTCCTATGACATGGCAGGAAAGTTTGAAGAGTGAATTTAAACACAGGGCTGTAATCATCACTTGACATGGCTCAAAATTGAGAGCTGTCGCCAATATTCCTCAAATTAGCCTTTTAGTCAAGGCACTACGTTAAAACAGTCAATCATCAACTAGCATTTAAATTTAAGACAGAAGGTCCGATCCATTTAGGCCTGTTTAAGAGAACATGCCTTATCTTCCTGATCTGCTACGAAACAAAAGCAGCTGGGCTGATAGTTTGAATAATTAAACTCCTAATCAAAAGTAGCTTTAACTGGTTAGTAAAGATACAAATGATAAATATTTATGAAAACAGAATAAGAACAAGAAATAATGTAATCGTATTCATTTGCATTTTAGTTTCCCATATAAAAACTAGATATAAATTAACAAAACAAGTTTTCTTGCTTCTAAAATTTTCCTGTGTTTTAGATTATCCAATAAAGTTTTAAGAGCAGTCCTCTGAAACGCATGATTGGATTTAAAAGTATCACAACATAGAATACGTTAATCACGCTGTAATTGAAATACTTATAAATCTATAGAAAATAAAGCATCATGGCTATTTTCCAAATGCTTCCTAAAAATAGTCAACATATGAATCATCTTATTCCTTTTCTTGCTAAGAACTTTTTTCCAAGCATGAAGAATGCTGTTTACTTATTTTTGATAGGAAACCACGATGTATAATAAAATATTCATACATATTCGATTATTTTCACATAGCTTTATTTATCAAAATATCGCCAATCTTTGAATTCAAGTGATTGTATTAGTCAGATCTTTTCGTGTACAATGATTAATCCTTAGTAATTTTAATCTAGCTAACCGAACAATTTTATCATTTATAAATGATGAAAATTAATAAAACTAATTATAAATGAATTGCTCAATATTGTGATGCCAAATGTAATTTATAATTTATTCCACATCTTATAAAATGTATGGTAAAAAGAATTATGTAAGAGTTTCGTCTGCCATTTTATATTTCTAAATGAAATAAACACCCAAAGCTCACCAAAAGTACATTCAACGCAGAGTCATGCTATGTTCTGTTGCTTATTCGTATTTTAGGACTTGTTCTTCCTTTCCCCCTTTCATTTTGAAACGCAATAAATTTTTTTAAAACAATTGCAAGAATTTCTTAAATAATCAACTAATAAATCTATCTAGGTTAATTTTGTTGTGTGTCTTTCAAAATTCTTGATGTATATCTTTCATTGGCTTCCATATTACGAAGTCCGTCGCCAATAGCCCTCGTCTTGCTTCTAGTGCGACGTTTTTAAAACCCACCAAACAATATGTTCTTTAAGAAACCTTCATAACAATAAGCTCCAAATTCCTTCGCAAAACGATGTTTTGAAATATTATGAAAACATTTTAAATATTTAATTAGCGGAACAAAATGGTTCGAAAATATGATAAAAGAAATGCATAGTAAAATTTTAGAGACATTGATTCAAAATAATCTGCAAAAATATAAATTTATGATCTTTGTTGCTACTGTTTCGTTACGTCGTTATTCTTTGTTATTTCTGAAAATAACAATCTTCTCAAGGTTAGCTGCAAGTATTTTGATACACATTTATGTTCAAATATCTCTTAAACATTCTTCTTAGATTTATCTATTGTAAATAGAATGATATCTTTTAAAATGTTAACTACTAAATCAAAATTATAGATGAACGTTTTTCTTTATTTAATAATATTGTTTTCGCAGGGAAACAATTTCGAGCAAATTCCATTTAATTGGAGTTGTTTCGGTTGAGATAGAAAAGAAAAATTCCACGGTAAAATATACACATTTTTTTTTTCATAAAAAAAAAAAAGTGCTGATTCAAAATATGCTTACAAAACGTTATGTTTTTGTGTAAATGGCTTCAACTTTCCGACTGTATTTTAAAAGAATTACTTTATTCATAAAAAGTCCAAAATGTTTCTTTTAAAATTGGGAATATACATATTTTAGCGTGTCCATTCCCCCCCACACACACACACAAAACGGGACATATACTAAATTTTAGGTAATAATATGTGTATTTAAAAGAGCCTACGTTTCTTCGAGACTTTTCCTTATTAATGAAAATAACGGAAATATATACTTGAAAACAAGTAGTTTATGATGTGAGATAAACAAATTTGCTGAAATATATTTGATGTTGATTTGAAATGAGACAGAAATTCTTGTTAAAAAATTTCATAAAATATTTGATTTGTTAAATAACATTGATTTAAGAAATGTGATTTGTAACTACTTTTTTTTCCGACCACAACTGATTTATAAGAGCTAAGATCCTTTCTACAGTTGCAGACATAAAATATATTCAATAATTATAATGAAATTTTATAAAATGCAAATTAGTAAAGCGGATGTAATCGAACTATTCCACCTAACGACTTTCGGTTGAAACGTTTCCAGTATTCTATTCTATTAATTATAATGTTATTAGAAATAAGTGAATTGCCTCATGAAATACTTCTGTATCTTAGTCACAGTTAATAAATCCTATTTCAATCAATATGTCCATCAAACTCTGAATCTCTTCCCATGTACATATATTGGCAAAAGAAAAAAAATGTTAGCTAATTCCTAATTGATTAATTTAGTTTTTTAATTCTTTACAGAACTCAGTCCATTGCTACAAATATTTTTTTCTTATTTTATAGAAATATGCATGCAGTCAGAATCGTGATACTTTTACAGTTTAGTTTAGTTTTTATTAACGTCGCATTAGAAGCAACACGAGGGCTAATGGCGACGGAACTCGTAATTTTGAGCCTCGGTCAAGTGACAACGACGACTCCTGAGCTGGCACCTCCACTCCTAACTTCCACACCACGCCCTGAGATAATTTTGAGCCCCAACAGATGTGCATCAGCCCCTGCTACACGGCGGGTCTTTGGTGGCCAAGGATCGAGTCCGCAACTGAACGAAAACCGCCGGTCACGAATCCGAAACTATGACCACTAGGCTACCTACTATTGCAATTTTTGTTCTTGCGGGTTTTTTTTTTTTTTTTTTAAATTGCTACAATTGGTTACTCTAATGGGATATTTCGCCATACCAAAGCCGGGCAACGAGATAGATTACATAAAAAGGAGACAGTCCGTTCAAAACGGGTCGCATGGTCAAGTTAGGTATAACCCAGATTTTAATGACATGAAATTGATACGAAACAAAAAATACTTAATTCATCTTGTTTATTATCAATTATATAACTATCGTCTCTTATTCAATTGGCTAGGGACATTTTATTTCAAGCGAATAGTAATTTTACAAACGTGAAATAAAAAAAAAAAAAAAAAAAAAAAGATGTTATGATAAAAGGCGTTTATACTAAAATATATTAGTACAAAAAAAACCAACATAAATACTTTTAATCAATATAGATCTTTCATCGAATGTTCTTTCAATGTTTTCAATAACTATGTATGATTACATGTGTATGTTGTTGTTGTTCTAAATAGTTATTTTAAAACAGACTTAGTATCTATAATTAATTAAATCAAAAAGGGAATAAAAATGTATTTGATAGTATAAAATTAGATTATCAATATTTGTAAGAGATCAGAAATAAGAGAGATAAAATATGACTTTAGAGGGTTTTAATTTTATTTTCAAGTATTAGGAGCAATTTTCAAGTTAAGGTATTTCATCCATAAAAACCCAAGATATTTTGTTTGCATTTAGCTCATTTTTGTGTTCTCCAAAAACAAAAAATACTAAAAAGGCTTTTCCTAAACATGAAATTTCTGTTAAGAATGTTAATTATCTAAAATAAATTATTGAGAACTTTATTCAGATTTCTATTTAAAATTCATTGCATACCTGCATTGATTATTTTTGATTCTTGTTTTGTTTGCACCCAAAATATTTTAGTTCATGAAAAGAGAATATGAAGTAACTCATTTCTTTTTCTCCTCGAAATGAGTCATTAAACAAACAATATTCAAATATAAGAATTTGAGAAAATATTTAAAAATGTAGCTACAATTCTTTGCTTTTATAAAGCATTTTTATTGTAATTATTATAAATTAATCATATGTTTAGCTCGATAAAAAAAATCACGTCTTAGAAACATGCGAATTTCAAATTCTCGCATCGATTCATCCAAATATATATATAAAAAAAATAAATATAATCTGTTGCAACCGGAATATCTTCAAGTTAGCAATTTGGAAAATGGAATGTCCATTGCAACTCATTTTCTATGACGTGATCCCAATTCAAAACATCATTGAATATTTTGAATTAAGCGGAAACCACAAGCACAATAGTTACAAATGCTTTTAAACATGTACAACTTAAAAGAATTTCTATTTCAAAAAATTATTGTAACAGAAAATCACATTTAATCAATTTAATATACTTCAAAGGAGTAACAAAAGGGTTAGAAACAAAACTGAAGTTTTCAAAATGGGCGAGAATGTTAAAAATACAAAAATTCTGTATTTTATCAACGCATATACTTTTTTCTTAAGAATGTAACATAAAAAACAACAAAAAAAAGAAAGAAATACTCTGTGATAAAGTCCTCCTTTATGAAGAAAACTTTAAAAAGTATCAATATTTTATTCTATAAAATTTAAATCCTATTTTATGACTCATTTACTTAAATATTTTATGAATGATTTTTTTTTAAAAAAAAAAGCGACTAAAATAATTTTTCTGCACTAATTTTTTTAATAAAACTTCAGTTTGTCAAACGATTAATACATTTAATAGTTTCAGAACATTTACTCAAGTTGGAATTTTTTAAAATTATTTTTCTAACATTTTTTGAGAAAAAAACTAGTACGATTTTGATTTTAAATTCTCTACCAGCAATGTCACATGGCGATGTACTAACACAGCGATTCCAGTGTTAATTAACCCAAAAAGCACAATTAGAAGTTTCTATAGTTACCAGAATTCGAAATCTCGGAGATTTTTTTTCCTTCCGAAAGAGTTATTTTTATTTATTTTTCACTACCAAAAAAAAAAAAGAAAAGAAAATATAATCGGGATTGAAGCACATAGTTATCTTTAAGCATTTAGCTCTTAAAATCAATGCAAATGGTATGGCATTTGCATAAAAAAATACTTAATGTCGAACACTTACTTGGCAGAACAAAAGATCTTGCACATTATTTGTTGTCAATAGCATTTTGTTCTTTCAGAATTTTTTCGAAGAAGAAAGTGAGAAAAGACGCAAGAATTTCCAAGAACATTAAGAAGAGTTTCATTGATTATTTTACCACAAATGGCCGGTAATCGTTCAACTATTGTAGTTATGAAAATAAGTAAATAATAGCGTTTAATGTTTTAAGTGAATTTGTTTTTTTCTGAATACTTCTTATGAAAACTTATTATTTAATGTATGAATTGAGATAAATAATGTTCTATAGATAAGCTTGTTTATATATATTTGTTTCTAATTCTTGATACAATGAATATCAGTGAAAAATTAAAAATTGTTAAAATAATAGAAAGTGCAAATTTAATCACACAGCGGGACAACTTTAAATTTATTGTGAATGGTTCGTTGAAATTTGTCTGCTTTATATTTTTATACAACACGATGAATACAAAAAAATAAAGTTACGAACTTAAATCTTGACTAAGAAATAATACAATTATCTTGTTGGTCCTATGTGATGTTCGTAAAAACATAACAACTTCGATTCTTTTATGATATAACTGGATTGCAGAGCACACACACACACACATATATATATTAAATGTTTCAATTTATTCGATCATGCGATTTCTAAATCTGCTTAATTCGGCAATTATCTCACTCCGAAGTAGTAGGGATAATCCCTACTAGGCATTTAATCTTCGTATAAAATACCTAAAGATCCCTGCATCTATGACCACGTGGTGTGAATAATGTTTACTTTAGATTTCGAAATAGGAAATATTTTGGTCACTTCGTTCAGAATTGCTTGTATCGGTGGACGCACGTTCGTCGCTTTTCCGATGTATCTCCCTCTCTCTCTCGTGCAATATTAATAAATTCATAACCCAATTATTTAAAGTTTACTTATAGTACTACGACTGAAATAAAATATGTTTCAAAGTTCAATAGTCAAACAGTGTAATTTATTAGCATTACATATTTTTATTAGGAAGTTTAAATTTCTTAATAATAATTTGATATACTTTTATTTTATTTTTTCAGTGTAAGGTTTTTAATGTCTCAGTCGAATAACTAAAGCTTCTACGTACCTCAGTCATTCTGAATATTTGAATGTTATGTTGATTCTATGGAGTATTTAATTATCTTCTCCTACGCAAACTTCTGTATTATTTAGAAAACAATAATGGCATTTGAAAGAGTAAAGAAATTTTTAAGAAAATTCTATCAGATTACACTTTTTCATTTTATGTCAGATAGTATTTTTAAATATATCTTAAAAACATTTTGAAAATGCGCAAACAAATAATTTGATTATAAAGGATTATTCAAAATGAATCATTCAATTTCAAAATGCTATATTTTCATAAATAAACGGCACATAATGATAAGTAATGCACGCATGTAAAGGGAAAATATGAAAGTTTTTTTACAAGTGTCCCGTACAACTTCCTTTAGTTACACGTATAATGGCTACTCGATATGTAAATTAGTGCCAAATGCGTTGTAAAGTGTCGGTGATAATTAATGGTACAGCAGAAATCCGTTGTCTAAGTTCACATAAATTTGGAGGTATTGATGGTGCAGACACTTTATCTTTAACAAACCCTCAAATTAAGAAATCGCATGGGACCATATCAGGTGACAAAGATGGCTAACTGTGTAATATCAAGCCATATGCTTGATGTAACACAGTTGGCAGTTATTATTTGATATAGATGTAGCTGCGTGAAAGTTTCTAAAACAGCTTGCATGAAATAACTTCACGAAGAACACACGAAGGTTATATTTTTTTAGAATATAAGACTTTCACGTTTTTCCTTAGTATTTACGTATTACTTTTCCTTCTGTGTCGTTTATTTTTGAAGATATAGAATTTTGAATTCGGATGATTCATTTTGAATAACCCTGTATATTTAATCACTAATCATTTAAAAATAATTTATTGGAAATTATTGTTTTATTTTATCCTTTTAAATCGTTAAATGATAAAATAATATTTATTATTATTATTATTCGAGTAATTTTCCCAGTTTTCTTGAAGATCGGGGTAGGGCTTAGGTATTCCGGCCTTTTCCTAAGCGACTTATGCTTATTTTGTCTATAGAAAAATAAACTCAGAAGTATTTAATTTAAAACCATATCGATATAAATACTTATTAACATTCTTTAAATATCATGATATAAAATTTTATTCCAGAATCATATGAAAGAAATTTTTTAATTCCAGAACTTTTGCTGTACATATTTTGAAATTCCTGATTAATCAGAAAAATTCTATGAAACCATGATTAAAAAGGAGGATGGGCAATGAATGCCATTCCTAATTTTATATCTGATTATTGTTATCATAAGCACTTATCAAATTGTTATTTCTTTTCCTGAAAATTTGCTTTGATATAGAGTGATTCAATATGATTTTCATCTTTATACGAGGAAATAAATATTTATGAAACATTAGACAAAATAGCTTCGAAATTCGAATTTCTAAAGCAATGTTCTATTTTGCATAATGCCGACATCACAACATAAAACAGGAAAAAAACTTTAGGAATGTTTGTTTCCGAACATGGACTCGTTTGGCAGATACATCAGTGGAATGTTTACCGCAAAATTTCAGCTATACACATCTCGGAAAAAATACGATTTTCTCCTTCTTTATTTAAATTTTCCTTTTGCCATCTGCAAAAACGAACCTTTCCATATTTTTAACTCACATGTTCAATCTATGATTACTTATTTCATTCATTGTCAATTACTTTTTTCACATATTACGTATGCATACATTTTTATCAACTTATACTAGAATTCTGAAACAATTTTTCTTCTAAAATATTCCTATTTTTATTGGATAACTTCTTTTTTATAATTTATCAGTTTTTGAAAATAAATTTACTTGAAATATCAACTTTGAGACTCTTTTTATACTTAAAATGTTTTTTGTTCTTCTACGGTAAGAATAGGAAGGGTAATTTTCAAATTTCTCATCAAAAGTTTTAAAATAAATTTGTATTTACTTTTGAAATGAGCTGGAAGAATACTGCATTCTCAGAAAAAACCAGGATTTTCCATACATCTAGGGTTTTAATTTTGTTTTTTGAAATTTGATCTCAATTATACGCCTCTTCATCCTCATATTAAAAGGTTTTGCATTTCGTACATGTGTAAAATCCCATTAATCATTTTAGCGAAATCAGGAAACAAATGTCACCAAACGACTATTCGATTGGCGTAATTACGTTGAATATATTGGTGTATGTTTCCTGAAATTACCCCCCCTAACATATATGGGGGGGGGGGTATTATTAGTTATTTTTGGCTTTTTAAATTTGTAAAATATTGCTTTTTTTAAATATCTTTTCATAATTTTTGTTTAGTAATTTTAAACAAGTTAATTTTTTTTTCTTGTATTTAATTCATTCAATCAGTGTTTACTTTTGGCGGTGAATTCTTTTATGGAATAGAAGTGATGAGAGAGCATACTTATATGAAATTTTTGTAGTGTTTTGTACGATTTTAAAATTTTGTTGGTAGTAATGCTTGCTTTTTTTTTAAATTTATATGCAATTTTTTAAAGTAACTATTTTATATGTTTAGATAATTAATTTTTCTTAGAGTGTTTGTTTTTGCAATATTTAAAATTTTTCAATATTATTTCTGATGACGAATCATTGGTAATTTTTTATATGACCTTTTTTTTAGAATGTTTACTTTTTTTCATTAATTTTTGTGGATCAATAAATATTTCTCTTTTTATTTCGACTTTATAGTGGTTTTATAATATTTTATATGTTTATTCATGTGTAATTTGGCTATTTGCAGTTAAATTGTGGACAATTACTGTATACCTTTTTTCTTTCTTTCAATGGCTGATTATCTGAATTTGCTGTTTTTTGGTTTGTTACTATATCTTTTTATTATGTAATTCACTGAAGCATGACGGTTTGATCAGTAATACCGGTAGAAACACATATCGTTCCGTTCCAAAGTATGAAACAGTATTAATTACATTATTTTCATTATTCTAAATTTTTCTTTTCTTTCACTTGGCTTTCTCTTATAATTTTCTCGTTCTTTTGCCGATTTGGAGGGGGGGGGGGTAGTGTTTAAATTTTTAGATTGCTTAATTATTTATAAGAAAAACTTTTTTTTATCTGATTTACATAAATATTATTTTGGTTCCTAGATGATTCCTAAAATATGTAGTTTTTTTTTATTTTACACCAGTATATATATATATATTATCTCCGTGCTTAAAACCCGCCTCTAGAGGGCGTTCTTTTTGTAAAGGGGTGAGTGCTTGACGCCACACGATCCCCTCAGACGAAACCTGACCGAATCTCCGAGCGGAGCTGTTGGAATCGAGCGAGATGACACTCGTGTAAATAAATTGTTGTTATACGACTTGCTCTCTTTTGTCTGATGACAGCTGTAAACAATAATTTAGAGATTATTAACTAAGTTAACAAAAAAGTAAGAATAAAGGAACTGTTGTGTGTGTGTATGAAGAATATGAAGAAGAAGAAAAAAATAGTAACATATATATATATATATATATACATGTGAGCAAAAATTAAAGACGAGACGGTTTTTTCAATATAATGTTACACAAAAGCTTTCTAAATCAAGATAAATATAACCATAAGATTCCCAAGACGTAAGAACATTAGTAATGTAAGTAACACTTAACAAAAAAAGAGTCAAAAGGATAAAAAAGGAACTATATTAAAAAAAAAAAGTAGCATGAAGCACAATACGACTGAAAGCCGAAACATCCATGTGATAGGTGTCCAGTAAGAAACATCCAGTCTTTAGAAGGGGATATGATCTCCCCTGATTGCTATGCAAGTTTCACATCGTCTGGTCATGCTGAATATGAGGTTGTCATTTAGTTGATGAGGCATTGCAGTCCATTCGTCTTGTACTGCATATCAGAGCTACGAAATCCTTACTGGCGGTAAGTTACGTGCTACCAAGCAACTCTCTAGAAAGTTCTATACATGCTCCATGGGATTGACCTTACCGGCCTATCGATGCGTACGATATATTCATTGTCCAATAGCTCTTCGACAGCTACTGTGCGATGAGCTGGAGCACTGTCGTCTATGAAAAGAAACTGTGAACCCATAGCGCCTCTAAGAAGACGCACATTTGGAAGGAGACCTCGTTACAATAGAGGGCTCCAGTGACTTAACTTCCTTCGGATATGTGAAGGTCGGTACAGCAACCAAGCATTATACCACCTCAAACGAGAACACCGCAACCTCCGAACCGGTCTCTTCTGATGAGGCTGGAGGAGTTATTGAGGGTTTCTCGCCCTCACACAGAGTTCGGCATTTCACACTGAGGCAGCAACTCGACGTCGTTTAAACTGATATACGCCACGCTATCGTATTCACAGAAATGCTGAGCTTACACCATCGGCGTGCTTTATCTATCTTTCACTCTCCCGCATTACGTCTAGTTGCCTATTTGCGCATGTGCTAACGTACCTCCCCCTAGCTGATCTGATTAGTCTTTCAGTCCGGCTTCTTCGCTCCACAGAAATGTCAATTTTTCGACTTCGTATTAATTTTTGCGCACCAGTGTGTATACGTATAGATACACACACACACACACACACACACACACACACACACACACATATATATATATATATATATATATATATATATAACCACGATAAAGCACCAATGGTGTTTCTGTAAGCTGTCCTAAACGGCTTTTGGGGGATCCTAGGTCTAATAATAATGCAATAAATGCTTGTACTCTGTACAAAAATAAAAACATGAAAGAAATATAAAAAAAAAATACGATACATCTTTAAATCATTTCAAATCGAAGATTTGAGAGAAGATTTCTGAATGAAGAGGGAACCTTGCGTTTGAAAAGAAAAAAGGATTTGACGGAACTCTACGCAGTGTATTTACTTGTAATCAATAAGGATTGCTGAATATCCTCCAGTAGACAAATTACCTTGCGCCTTTTCCAAAACAAAACAAAAAAAAAAATGTTGCCAGTAGCTCTCGTGTTGCTTCTAAATGTGACGTTAATCGACAATCAATCAAACCAATAGACAAATCATTGGAGGATGCCAGCGAACATCAACATATTGTACACATGTCTTGGAACTCCATACAGGACTGTTTACAATAATTTCATGTTTTGAAAAATCATAAAAATTTATTCAGTAATAAAGGTTTATAATTTTAATTTTCATGTATTGCTTTTTAACATGTATAACAAGAAGGACCTGAATAATAATGAATTAGACAAAATTCTTTACTTCCTTCATTCGACCATTTGATTGACTACATCTTATTATCAACTTGAAATTTTAAATGTTCCAAAATTAATTTTTTTCAAAAGACTCTAATATGCATATTATTATTGTTGTCTTATGTTATATATATATAACAATTATATACTCATAACGCATGATAAAAAAGAGGTATAAGATTAATGCAACCTACTGTACGTAGTACTTTCGGTGGAAAAAAATTAATGATATTTTTGAAAATTCTCACGACTCACCGATTGGAAATCACTGTATTAATCTTCCCATATTACTTTCACTCTATCATATGTATATTAAGCATTCCATACAACGGATAAAAGGAAATAAATATTACTTACAAGACCTGTGTGAGCTAACATTCAATATAAACACAACTCAAAATATTGTTTACACCAAACTTCGTGGACAAACAACATATATCTGGAAAACAGCCAAAAGGCTTTTCAGTGAATAGAAACTTGACTGATATATTTGGGCATTTTTATTTACATTACACAAAAACCGAAGTCAGAGAAAAAAAGGAACAAAAGAAAGTAAGGCAAAACAGAAGCAGAAACATGGATCGGAAAAAAAAAATTTCACTGCCCTCTGCCTTTAAGATGGAATTTGGAAACAACAAGCAGTTCCAATTACTGTTCTCCGAGTTGTTGAAGAATCACTTTGAACATTTATTTTTTATGAGAATTTCTTTATCATTACTGCTCAACTTGTTATTGTTCTTGCATACAGCTTTTTGTCAGCGATTTACAAAGAAATGCAATATATGAAACAGAAAAAAGGTTTTGAAAATAATGACAAATCCCTTGAACTGTTTTAGAAAATCATTTGCTCTCAAGAAAAAATAAATAAATGTTTAAGTTAAAAATAAAGAATGATTCAGTTGAAAATAAGTAATGAGTTTTTTGCAACAAATGTATATTGTTTGTGAATGGATGATACTACTACAAACTGTATGGTTGATTTTATGGGATACATAGAGGCTATTATCTCTGACGTTACGATTAACACCTAAAACTTATAATAATCTCCAAATCGCATGGATAACATTCGCTTTAACTGATTGTTTCGTTTCACGGGATACGGAGAAACATGGCTATATTATCTCCAACTGTAATATAATCACTGCTGTCTAGAAAAGAGGATAATAAGCAGGTGGTCCTAAAGGGAGTCGTTATGGAGACACAACTAAATTAAAACTGTTTGCATTTTCCGAGTTTCATGGTCCTTTTTTACTTTGAATGTTAGCTAGGTGTGTGTTCACTTTTTATTAATGATACTCATTAATTTATAGTAATAGAGTAAAGGCTTATAATTAAAATAATTTCATGTCTCTGGTCTTGCTAAGTGGAGCGAAATAGTTTTCCTCGACACAGATTTGTTCTAGTGATTTGCAAATCTAGGACTGCATATAACTTCCCAAGATGAGTAATTTTTGTTTATATATTAGGAATTCTTATTTTCTTATGGGCGAGTGAATCGGCGTGTTCAGTCAAAATAGAATATTTTTTGTGTTTAATATATCTGCATATAATGGTTACTTATAGATATGCATTGTTACGTTGAGATCGGGAAAATTGTAATATTTTCTGACTTCGAATCCAATGTTGTTCTTAACTTTAGAATTCTAGAATGGGAATGAATCTCTTACATTTCTGACTAAGTTCATTCATAATTTATTAACGTCACATTTAGAAACTACAGGAGGACTACTAAAAGCTTGAACTCTGGTCAGATGACAAAAACAATAACTGAACTAGCACTTCTCTCTCCAAACAAAGAGTTAGGACTTTATACACCTCCAGGGAGCGTCAGCTCCTCTACACAACGTTCTTTTAATAGAATCAAGACTCAAACCCACGATTCGACTGAAACAAATAGAAATGATGATAACTCGGCTACCGTAACAGCTAAAAAAAGAGCGTATACAAGATGGCCATAATTAAACTTATAGTACTCGGAGTGTACTGTAGCACGATCTAATTATACCTGCTATACATTTATCTCCAAGAGAGACTCTGAAACAAAAATCTTCATCTCTATTTTCAGCCCCATTAGACGGTTTTATATTTATTCTTGGAATTCAATATCCTCCCCAAACTAAGGGAATTTAAATCGTTCGAGAAATAAACATCGATAAGAAACCTAAATTCAACCGAATCGTACTTGTAATTCCTCTTGGGTTCACCTAATTCAAACAACGAATAAACTAAGCCAGAGACTAATCAATCGTAAATTTTTCGAAATTACTCTTTTTCTTATTTTATTTTTGGAAACTCCATTGAATACCATTTTTAAGCGAAAAGTTTTAAGAAATAGAATCCCTTTTGCAAATTATAGGAATTCCACTTTAATTTTCTCCCTCCAGAACGTGTTCTTTTTCCGTCCTATTAGAGAATCTTTTTTAGCGGAAAATTCAACGGGAATACTCTAAGTATTGACTATTAAAACTAATATCTTATAGCAGGAAGAAAGATTCAGGAGGTCTGAGAGAGAGATAAGAAAAAAATTATCATTACCTTTACTTTAAGAGGCCTCCTTATTTGACTTTCTATTTCCTTCTCATACAAAAATGTTTGCAATAAAATTATAGTAGTTTTTATTACATCTTATTATCGTTAATATCATATTGTAGTTAAATAACTTTAATCCAGATAAACAATAGCCATCTTCATAATGACGTGTCTTTAGATAATACAATTTTGCTAAAGAATTCTACGTTTTAAATATTTTTTCATGTATCATTTTTTCTTGTTATATATGCACACATAAGTGTGCGTGCGTATGTATAACTTAACATACAGCTCAACGAACATATACCATCCAAACTACTGAATCTGAAATAATTTAAGGCTATGTAGTTAATTGTCTAACATTATAGTCTCCCTATGAATACAGCAGTGTGATGAACTATAATCGGGATGTCTATCTCCAATCTTGGAAACAAACTGTACCAAGTTGAAACAAATTTACCAATAATAACGTAAGAAATTCCATAAGGAAAAAAAATGTGCTTCTTTCGGAAAAAAACTGAAAGAAAAATTAGTTCCTTCTCTCTTAATATAGATTAGCTAATATACATACTTTGAGAAATATATTTCATTCCACTTCATGAAGAAGTATTATTTCATATCTCTCTCATTGTATTAAAGCAGTGATCTTCAAATTTTGTCGACTCATACAACCTTTAGAACTAACTATAAGGCATTTTCGAATACCCTCATCCCACATTTAAAAAAAAAATAATAATTGAAGTATATTAATGCGTTATTGGTACTTTATGTTAAAACAATTTTAAAAAAATTATTTTTTATTTGAAACATTTTAGTATAAAATTGATGTATTTTACTCATTAATAGCATTAACTTTTGTTCCAGGTGTCACCTACCCTTCCATTATGTTTAGTAACAAGGGTGTGCTTGCAATTTTTACACAAATTGTCGAAGTCTAGCTTTATTGATGTTGCTGCAGTCACATTTCTGCATTTAATTATTTTCCATATTTTATTTTTATTATCACATACGCTAAAAGATATTTTTCACGGAGCGCACAACGGTAGCTCTCCTTTAGATAATCGCCGTCTAATTTCGCAGCAAATGTGAATCTATTTTCCAAGCCCATCAACTAAATAATTAAAAATCTAGAACTACTTTTGCACGCATGTTATTGCTGCCATCGCGTTACTAAGATCGACAATCTACACAATTAGTGTGCACGCTACCCTACACACTAGTCAACTAAAGTGAGTATTTTATAAATTTCTTTTCTTCTAATTTCTTTATATTTTAGGTTAGACTGCAGGAACATCCGCGGCATGCCAGGGATCCGCGGAACATAGTTTGAAGACTACTGTATTAAAGCAATATATATTATTTCAGATATTTAAAAACATGTATTTTATTAATTTCTGCTTTCTCAAACAATTACTTCATTTTTTTTAACTTTGGGCAATTTAAAGCTTCCGTGCTTCCTAAATTGCATTGTCGAGTTTTTTTTTATCTTTTTTCATATGTTCAGAGCAATATTTTTTAATAATGTAAGCAATATTTTGTTAATAATAAGTAATATTTTTAAGAATGTATGTAACTGTAGTTTATATGTTCTTAAAAAATATGCATAAATATTGGTTTTTTTCCTTATTAAAATATTCAAGTTATTAGACAATCGAATTATTTATTTATATATTTCTCTACTATAATTTAGAATTTTAATGTGTATGCTCACAGCTGTAAATTATTATACTCAATAGTCTGTTTAAGGTATCGCTAACGCATTTTGAAAGTTTTAAATGCATGGAGAGGAAATGTGCCTTTGTTAATATAATATGTAACAAAATAATTTAACTATTAAACAAGTATATCTACAAATAATTTTAAACTTAACTAAATCTCAAAATATTTCTTGTACATGTAGAGTATTAGAAAAACCAAGAAAAATATTTTTATTCTTATAACGCATCACTGCTCTTATAAAATATATATGTATGTCTATCAGCACAAAATTAGCTATTTACACCCACAAAAAAAATAAATATATTGGAGCAAATAACTTTATCATCTACCTGTGACAAAACGCCATTTTTATGGGAAGCTTTTTACAGAAAATTTTAATAGAAGATTTTGCTTTCAAACAAGCACACAATTTAAAGAATTTTATGCATTTATAACTTAAAAAACAATTGTCTTTACTTATTTCTCAATCACATGAACGTAAATATCACTTTTAAGGCTTTTGTTTTAATAAATTGTTTATGTCATCTCAAATTTGAGCCTATATTGTAGAGCAGTAAGGGCTCAGGTATTTATTCTTATTAGTTTACGGATCATTGCTCGTTTTTCCTGAGTATGTAAACAGTAAAATAATCTTGAAAACAATATTACCACATGAATACAAAATATAAACCAAACAATTCTTTTTGTTGACACTAAAATATTCAAATTAACTCTACGATATTTACCACTCAAATTTTGCAACGATTTTGAGAATTTCATTGTTCCACTTCACCCCGCCGGTTCTCAACTTCACGTATGACAGCCTCAAAGTGTAATGTTTGCAATTTGCATCTCTGGTCAACTCTGGTGAAATGATGTGACGCTTTGTTTGATAATCAGAGGCTCTAGATTGACAATCCATTTCACCTAATGCGCAAATATCAGCATGCGTCATGAAGTAGACGTGACAGCATTATTTCGCTCTAATGAGAACCGAAACAATGATTTAGGTAACAATAACTGTTGCCTTGTAGTGCTAATAAGTATTTATTTCATTGAAGAGAAATTATTTTAGATGTTTGGTTTGATATGGGTACGATTACAAAATTGATGTGAAGAAATGAAAAACTCTTATTCGGAGAATTCATATGTTAATTAAAATCAAGATTAAAAGTTATATCAGCATTTTTATAATATTTTGCTTCAAGGAAAAATTGCTTGTCTTTTATAAATTTTTGCATTGTATTTTTCAAATCATGAGTTTATTTAACACAAGGCGTCCTTCAAATATATTTGTAGAGCATAAAAATAATTTCTCGCAAAGAGCTTAATTTAAATAAACTGATTATCACTAGATCAAGGTCTAAATTACAGCTGGTTCTAAAAGGTTTGAATTTACTTTACTGTAGAATTACAAAAATGTTGCTGATAAGAATCTAAATTTTGAATCACGTTGAGACGAAGACAATATTTCTGGACTTTACTCTTCAAATTTCAGTCTGACCACGTGAGACTTCGATGTCACGTTCCATTTAATGAGCAGCAACCCAAATTATTTCGTACGAGAGCCATTAGTGAGACTCAAACACGAGATCCTCTGATCATCAAGTCGTCGTTGCTCTGACATTTGGGAGATAGCTATTTAGAAAGAGGCGTAATTCTTTTTTTTAAAAAAAGAATTCTTATACTTTCTGAAAGAATTCTTTTTTAAGCATTCTTCAACAGGTTTCAGTGGTGTAAAATATCGCTTTGCCTTTTTAACATTGTCTGTTTGTTCATATATTTTACTTTGTCAATCAAATATGAATTTAAAACAAAAATATTCACTGTCTGAAAATTCTGCTTCAGTGATGTGTTAATTAATTGAGTCTTTTGCTGCTGAGAAAGCCCTCATTATTTTTCCCCAAACAAAAAAAAAATTTTGATCAATATATCACTTCAGAAAATGTACTTTCTTTTTGCACTTTTTTTATTTCACAATCAATGATCTGATTCTTAGCTAAGATCAGAATTATTATTATAATTATTATTATTTATATATATGCATATTTATCATTACCCTTATTCTTAATTTTGCTTTTCTGTCACTTTACTATCTTTTAAATTGTTTGGTTCGTAAATAATTTGCTTAATTTTTTGGGCTTTTGGTTTAAAATTTTTGAATGTTTAATTATTTAAGAAATTTTTTCATATCATTTGTAAAATATTAATTCGTAATTTAATGATTTTCCTAAATATTTAGTTTTGTTTTTATTAATAGTATTAATTTAGTGTTGGATCTTCTTTGATTGTTATATGATGTGATTTGAGTACTATTTGCGTTTTGTTTATATATATATATATGTGTGTGTGGTGTGTGTGTGTGTATGTGTGTGTGTGAGAGAGAGAGAGAGTTAAAATACCTAATGATTCCTTACATCTATTATCATATGATCTGAATATTCCTTACTTTAATTACCCAAACAGGGAACCTTTTGGTCACTTCTTTCTCAATTGTTTGTCTAGGTGGACATACATCCGCCGCTATATCAATGTATTTTCCTCTTCTCTCATTAATATTAATAAATTCATAATTTAGTTATTTAAAGTTTTCTTGTAGTGCCACGACTGAAGTAAAACAGGTTTTAAGATTTCGATCACTAAAGAAGTACAATAGTAATAGTAATATATATATATATATATATATACTATACGTGGCAAATGGCTTTTCGGTAGAGTACGTTTTCTCTGAAGCATCGGGAGATATTAATCTGTACCCCGTGGAGGGAGAGAGAATGTTGTTGGCCTTGGAGTGCCAGTGGTTGTGTTTCGAACCTTGGTCCACTGGGTCCGAAGAAAGCTTGTCCGATGGCTTTTTGCAGCCCCTCAACCAATTGAGCTGAAAAAACTGGCTAGCTAGTAAAACATTCTCATCTGGCTGGTTAGTAAAGAATTTTAACTTTTGGCGCGTTATGGAACAGAGTCACTGCATACTCCCCCTCCAGTTTCATCGGGATGATACGAAGAGAAACAATGTAGAGAAGGTGACTTTTTTTTCAGCCATTACTGCAATTGATATACATCCCCTCCCTGTTGAATTGAGTTTTGCGTGGAACAGTTTTCCATTTGAATCATTGGCTATCTCGTGTTGAGTAGTGGGACTCATTGACACGTGCGCTAGAGCCGGAATATCACTATAGTCGGGATTTATATGCGGTTGTCTTAGACATACAAAGGCAAATGGTTTGCGTCAGGGCATATGCAAATAGAAGAAATATGGGACATATGCATATGTAGTTATATGCATATCAAAAGTTATATGTATATGTAGTTATATG
>BMAW01120623.1:0-79217 GCA_019974015.1 Nephila pilipes | reverse complement strand
GTTATATGTATATGTAGTTATATGCATATCAATAGTTATATGTATATGTAGTTATATGCATATCAATAGTTATATGTATATGTAGTTATATGCATATCAATAGTTATATGTATATGTAGTTATATGCATATCAATAGTTATATGTATATGTAGTTATATGCATATCAGTAGTTTTGGCTGTCGGGGCATATGCATATCAGTAGTTATAGGCTATGCTCCCATCTAGTGTTCAAGTCCTGAACACTAAATGGGAGTATAGGACGTAGTGGATGATGGACATCCACTTCGGCGTAGAACGTTTTCTCCGAAACATCGAGGGATGTTTTTCGACCCCAAGGAGGAGGAGAGAGTTGATGGTGACCTTGATGGGCAGTGATATTTCGAACCCTGGACCAGTGGATCTGAAGAAAATGATGGAAATGAAGAAATGACTGATCGCTTTCTGCTGCGCACCTACCAACTAGGCTGAAAAGACGTTCTGGTCTGGCTAGTTAGTAAGGCATTTTAACTTCTGGTGTTGTTGTTGAAGAGAGTCGCTGCAGTTTCAATAATCATAGTTTTAATGTTTAATTTCATTATGTGAATTATTTATGTGTGGCTCTATAGTAAGTTTTTAGGATAAATCTCATATCATTAATTACAATTAAATTACATTTCGTGTTTCTTAATTGATTTGTATGATTTACTTACATTGCAAAATTTGCAACGTAATCAAAAGAAACTATTGGGATGTTGTTGGTCCGTGAGCCGCAGTTTGTAGACCCCTGATTTAGATATTTCATTAAAAAATACATTTTATGTATCAAATATATTTTAGCATGGGTCATTTTTAAAAGCTAAATTAGTATCATGAAAATAAATTAAACTAATAATTATGTTAAAAGTCTTTTTGGAAATAATAAAAATAAAGATGTTGGTAAAAAAAAGACTGGTCTTAAAATATTTATTACAATTTTTTAACTTGTCGTCAGGAAACGAAAACGAAATAAATAGCAAAGCTGTGATAAATTTTGTTTCCTGATACAGAAAGAATTTTGCGAGTGATATTTTTCGCAAATCCAATTTAACAACAGTTTTCGCATCCTAAGCAAATATGTTCTATGGATTCGAAATCGCAAATATAAATCTTTGATCACTGTCGCCCAAACATGCTCAATCCATTGCTGTCGCAAGTTAGTTGAAAACATATTAGAAAGAATTTTTATGAGTTTCATTTTATTCGTAATGTTTGTGGAAGTATATTCCGTTTAAAGTCTTCCGAAAAGTTCTATGTCGGAGTAATCTTTTTCAAATTATTAAACTGCTACTGTAAGCATATTTTTTTAGAATTTTTTTTTCCCGTATACCATTTTGAAATTAAGTACTAAGAAAGAAGATTAGCCCACACACAGACACAAAAGATCGAATAATGGTTTTCCTGTCAAATGTAATACAAAGTATTTTATGTTTCCTAGAATTTTATAAACTGTTTTTGGGGGGAAGGGAGGGGGGGTTGAGAGGTTCTTGAGAACAAAGTGAATATATATAAAATAAACTCAAACTGTTTTTTTCAAAAAAATTAAAGTAATTATATATATATAATACAGATTTTTTTAGAAAAACAAGTAGCTATATTTTTTAAAAAACCTACAATTTAAAATTAAGCTTTAAAAATAATTTAGTAAAAAACGAGTCTTTAAAACTCAACTACAATTCATGATATATGTTAGCAAAGTTTTATTTCGTCTTATAATAATTATAATAAAGATTTGTTTTTAATTTTTTTTGCTTTTTTTATTATTATTTGCTATAAAGTCTAACAGCATCAAATTTGAAAGTTTGATCTAATTAGAAAGTATAAACTTTTATATGCTGACATCTTAAAAGTTTTTTCAGCTGCTTTTCATTTCTAACACAATTTACTGAAAACTCATTAACACGGGATAAGAGAGAACTGTTTTTATTATCATTTTTAGAACAAAAGATGTTTGAAGTAAACTTATTCATAAATTTCTTTCCATCCCACTCATTGTAAATATTTAGATATATATATTCAACTAGGTCATCTGAATAGAAAGAAGAATAGAAAGTTATAATTTCTACAGTTAAAGCTACATGGACCGCACTTAGCAAGTTCATTAGTGGTCCCCCTTACATGCGGATTAAGTCCTCATTAAACACCTTTGGACTCGTGAGAAAGGGCAAACAATATTTCCGTTTCTCATGAGCTTTGATCTTATAGAGTCCGATTCTCTTGGGATTCAAGAACACCCCCTCCCCATCAGGTGTCCAGTTTAACAGGTATCAATTCCTGTCCCTGTTGGAGTGCTCAGGATCAATAACTAGTTTACTACTTTCAGTTAACCAACCAAAACAAGGGATTATGTCCCATGGTGTTGGAAGAGGCGTGGTCATTTCTCTTCAACCTAAAATTTCCTCAGAGAAGGGACAATCAGATCTCTACTAAGCGTTCGACTAGAACGTCGTGTCCGAGGGTGACGTGCAACCAAAATGTTACTTGGGAATTGTAATTACAAGTGCGACAAGCACTTTTTTTTACCTTGTTAATATCAACCCTAGTATTTAAAATTAAATTGTAATGAAAATAGTGTAAATAGGTAACTAGGTGTCATATCTTTCATTCAGCGTAACGCAACTATCCTTCCAAAAGATTTACAAGGTGTGGCTATTAAACAACGAGACTAACGCCATAAGACTTTCTATTTTGATCCCGTACATATTTATTTATTATCACCTTCAATATACACCCATTCTCTATCCCTACGACGCTCTATGCTAATCTTCCATTTTTTGAAACAATGCTGGAAGTTTTCTTTTCTCAGCTCCTTCAGGATGTGTGCTGCTTTCTCTTTCCAGCCTCTACGGACTCAAATCTTATTCTTTTTAATGAAGATTTCACCTGAGGACACTGATAGAAGTATTATGGCAGCAGCGAAGTTTCGTTATTTAATAGTCACGCCTTGTACTGTAGCTGTAACTTTCCACTGATAAATGTTTGCTGTTGTGAATCAAGTTTACTAGTGGAAATTATCAGCAGCGACTTCAAATGCTCATCAATAAACTTGGATCTGTAAATATTTTTTTCTATATTTAATTTTGATGAATACTTTTTTCCCACACATAACCCCCCCCCCCCCCCCCCCCCGCCCCCCAAACTCGAGCAAATTTAGGCAACAGATCCTATGTGTACTTACAAACACTTATAAAATTCCAGGAATTATAAGCTTAATTATTTTTCTCTAAAAATATCGTTAGTCTACAAATCAATCATTTTCATCTGAAATCCTGGAGCAAGAGTTTTTATATCAGATTTAAAAGTATTCTGAAAAAATCGTGACCTGTAGTTACAATTGCATCAAAATCTGAAAACGAGGCTAAAAATTTATTTTTAAGGCACCCAAACCTTCAATTGCAAAATCTTCAAGAAATGGAGTCTCAGTTTGCTTACTAAATATTTGTCATGCAAAGAAATGTATGATATGGATACTAGAAAAGGACTAGATATGAGTGAATTAATCAAGGAAAGACTGGTTTTCTCCTCACAATTTTAAATTAAAGTCATTCATTAATTTAATTAAATGTGTACTGAATGATAATTTCCGTAGTCACTCATTGTCTTATAATTCAGCCATAGGACGGTTTCTTTTATTCAAGTGAGTTTAGATTTTTGCTTGAAGCTCAGAAACTCGCATTAGAATTTTTCTTGAGTTGAGACAGCGAACCACAGTATGATATGATAAATCATTTTCTCAAATACCTCAAATAAACTCGCGGAAATGACTTTTTTTGAGTGTATGCGATCAGATATAACTGACAGCTGGCATGACTGGTTTAAAAACTTCCAACATATCCAAGCATTATCCGCACAAACACTGTTAATGATTGATACGATGCTTGATCAATTATTGAAAAAAGGAAAATTTATTCATTTTTACTTAATTATTAAACTAGGCTCCAGATACTTTTTTATGCTTAGAACGTCGAAGTAATGCACCATTTCATCCCCAAAGTTTTCCGTTCTGTTCTGAAACGTTTTGTAACAGTTTGCAAAACGGTATAAACGCATAACTTTTGTCACCTTAGACTGAAGCAATGCATATTTATCAATCTTATTATAAATCTTATTTTCTACAAGGATATTTACTGTCGTTTGAAATAAGTAATTTTAATTATTTTTATTCAGGATTTAAATCATGTATTGTAGAGTTTTCCCCCTGAACAATTAAGGAAGAAAAAAACAGTTAAAAGGAAACTGTGTAGTAAGTTAGTACAGGAAAGCACATAATTTTTTCTTCTTTTTTGTGTTAATTTGCGTAAAAAGACGCTTGGTTATTGAAGTACGTCGTTCTGAAAAAGCTTTTGTATTCAAAACATTTCATAATTCTATAAACGAACTCTTAAATATGTAAGTTTGTTCCATGTTTCCACGAAAAAATAACATCGGTAAAAAACGAGTTTCTTGAAAATAGGTTTTCTTTCAAACTTCGCATAATTTTTTGTACCTAAAATTTTAAGTAGAATTTGTCTGTCTTGAAGATAAGAGCACTGTTACAAACTTGAGTTGATGCTTCCCTGCAATACTTCTCTTATAAAGGAAAAAATGGTTATACAGAGATGTCACCAGTTAACAAAGAGAGTTTAAGCATTGACCCCTTCACCTTGGCGACGGATTTGACGACCACAAGGCGAAAAACTTAGCGTAAAATTTAATTCTTAAAATAATTCGTTTTAATCAATTAATTTATATTAATTATATTTAAAATATCGTATTATTATCCCAAACAATTGTGTTTTGAAAATTTCAGCTCTAATGATCGCTTTAACATGTGAGAAAAAAGCTTTTAAAATATTTACACAGACATAGTTCCAACGTTTAGCGATCATTTAGTGACTTGGAGAGAATTTTAGCGTAACATTTAATTCTTTCAATAATTAGTTTTAATCAATTAATTTTATTAATTTTAATTAAATTATCGTATTGTCGTCCAAAACAATCATGTATAAAAAATTTCAGCTCAATTGAGCGCTTTAAAATGTGAGAAAAAAGTTTTTAAAGTTGACCCAGTCGTACAATGTGAATAGAAGAAAACCCATTAAAAAACATCTAATCAAAATATAAAACATAGCATTATTTTTCAGGATCTCAAAATATAAAAATCTCGTCCCAAAATAAACCCTTGTTAAGATCAACAGACAGACACATTCCCAACACAAAGACGAATGATTGTTTCAAGTACCCATAGTGCGTAAACCACGTTTCTCGTTTTATGCAAACAAATGTGGGATTCTGCCAGCACTTCCCACACTGAAAACAAGAAGAAACTGCTTGCAGAAGATTTATTGAATGGTTTTATTAACGTCACATTAGTAGCAACAAGAGGGCTAATGGAGATGGGGAGTAATTTTGAATCCCGATCAAGTGACGAAGATGACACTTGAGCTGGCATCCCCCTCTCCTAACTTCCACACCAAGCCAATGAAAGAGCTTTGAGCCTCGACAGATATGCATCAGCCCCGGCTACAAGGCGGGTCTTTGTGGCATCAAGATTCAAAAGAAATTTCGACTCGACAAAAGTCACTGATCGCGAGTCCACGACTATGAACACTAGGCTACCTACATTGAAGCAAGCCACTCAAACACCATTTTCTCACAGAATCAACAATAGCTTTGAAAACAGAATAGTGACAAATCTGCGAGGAAACATTGTGAAGCCTTGGGTGTAAGAATTTGAGCTTACGGAGTTGAAGAATTCATGGGATAATATAACGGACAGGTATGTTAGCAATGTTCTATGAACAGCCGTACGAACAGAAAAACTCATTTGAGGAGAACTCAGCTGTTCGACTTGCTAGATAGAGACCAATGTTCTTCCAAGAAAAGGACTTGAAAAAAATGTAGGCTCAATTTTTTATTATTTGTTTCAATTTTTACTACAATTAGCTTAAATATATTCAAATTAATAATTTATCGTTTGCTTTAATTTTAATTTTGTTTAGATTAAATATATTCAATTTAATAATTTATAGTTTGCTTTATTTTTAATATCAGAAAAGTTTACTATTGTCCATTTCTCGATATTTCATCGTTTACTTTAATCTTTATATTTAATTGAGCAATTTAATAATAACTATAAGAAAAGCGCACCTAAATCTGTTCTTTGCAAAACTTTACATTGAGCTTTAAATTATTTATTTTTGCATAAAGATTGCAATCAAAGTATCCAAAACGTAGGTTAGAAGATTAAAGTTATATTTATATTCCATCGTTAATTTTATGGGCGCATTATACGATATCCTCTAATTATTTCTTGTACACATTTTGTTACTTTTCTGTTGGCGGAGTGCAAATTTCGCCAACATCAAGTTTTTCTTTTCAACGACGTTTCAACAAACCAGCAAAATAAACACTTTCAAAAATAAAGCAACTCATTTTCATAAAAGGAATTATTTTTCTCGTTAACTTAATATAAATAATCGAAAAGAACAATTATGTGATAGAAATTTAACGATTTATTGCAGGCGTGCGGCTAATATGAAAGTACTTACGTTTTTTGTGCACAAACAGATATATATTTAAAATAGACTCCATACTGTATCTTAAAAAATGCTCCAAAAATTCTTAGTTTATACACGGAAATATATGGTATTTAAAAGACTTATGGACTTTTGAAACCAATTTATTAAAAAAAAAAAAAAAAAGAGATTATCGCGTAATATAAATACTTTTGCAAAAAGAATTGGAATGCCGTATTTTTGTGATAATTTGTGTTTTATCAAAAGTCGGATTACTATAAGAAAAAGGGTAACTGATTTTTAAGTTCAAAATAAGCATTGTATTAAACAAAGTATGCGTCATTCTCTTGAACACATTCTTGTCAACACGCCAATAAATGAATTTCCGTTTCAAAAAACGTGGGATCTTAGGAGGAAACAAAGTCTGTAAAAGACATTTCGACACCAGTCCTATTACAAAAAGTATTCTTTCTTTTACTTTCATTAAAATATATTTTCTTCTTAAAAGTATTATATCCATCGTGTTAGCGTCGAAGATGTGGCATGATCTCGTAACCTGATTCGCTAAGTTCTTGCACTTTAATTTGCACCAAATGGAATCGAGCGTTATCATGAAGGAGTTTGGTTTGATTAAGATAGGTTACGATACTAGTTTCCTCCTCTTTTTTTTTTTTTTTTTTTTTTTGCATTTCTTCAATTTCACTGCAGTATGACTCTGTGGCTATTATTTGCCCTGACCATAATCTTCCAGCTATTCAGAGATGATTTCGGTGTAAGTCCCACGGTAAATATACAATCACGTATCAGTTGTCATAGGTAATCCATTTTTCGTCACAAATTACAATTCTCCTCCAAAAAGTTGTCTTGCTGTTTCTTAAGCAAAGAGAACTGAAAATCTTAAGACTTCTCTGTATTTGCTGATCGCTCAATCATGTGGAGCCCCTTTAATGAACCCTCTAACCTCTCCCATATTCTAGAGATTGATTCAGGTGGTAAAATTATATCTTTCAAACACACACCTAACCATTTCAGCAATCAGTTCGTGAATGATAAGAAATCCGACTTTTAAAGTTACACGACTTAATGATACTATGCAGCTTAAAATACATTTAAAAATTACATATGAATTTGTTTATTAATACTCAAATAATGGAGCTGTAAAATGATTTCGTATTGAATACGACAGTACTTAGTGTTAATATCTGACGTGATGCAATATAGAAATCTTAAATCTAAATCACTGTCAATTGAAAAATATTACATTAGAATAAGTATCCCACTTTCATATCTTGAGCACTCATTCACCTAAGAACTTATAGAGTTGATTTTATTTAATGTACAATCCTTTGGTATGCTCAGGTTCTGTGATAGATAAGTTCTTAACTCAAATGTAAATTGACTCAAAAATTGTGTTCTTAAACATTAGACTACCCTGCTTTTCGATCATGCATCAATTACAAATAAAATTTATTTAAAATTTTCATTTGTTGTTGATGTATGATTTTGACTTAGCAGGACCACATCAATCGCATAACACTGACAGTGTTACGAAATGAAGACAGTGTTAATAATTCGAGATAAAAACCAACGTTTTTAAAAGCAACATTTTTATATGGTGGCAAAGTTTATTGAAAAAAAATATTGAAATATTAGTTAAAACTGATCGCAAATATCTAAATATTGCATTGTTAGGCTAGTAAGAAGGGTTCCCAAAATTTCAGAGCTCTAGCTTGATGGGAAGTTGATTAAATTAACGGTAGAAAATTTGATGACACACTGATACACTCACAGACAGACACACACCAAGTGAAATACATAAAAACGTTAAAACTACCAAAAATTAATTAATTTATCAGGTAAATTAAATGGATGGAATGCAGTTTAACCCAATCAACCTTGGTTACAGGAATTATTTGGTGGTATTTTGCCTAATGTGGCTACTATGATCCACTTCGCGGACTTAATGTTCTGCCGAAAGAAATCACCAAGTTTGGCGATTTTTGAAATCGAGTCAAGTGGTTGGGCTAAATTTCATTATTAAAAAATATTGAAATATTAGTTAAAACTTGTCGCAAATGTCTAAATATTGCATTGTTATGCGAGTAAGAACTATTCCCAAAGTTTCAGAGCTCTAGCTTGATGGGAAGTTGGTTAAATTAACGATCGAATATTTGATGACACACTGATACACACACAGATACGCACCAAGTGAAATACATAAAAACGTTGTAAAAACGGCATAGCTATATTCATGTTATTTTGTAAATCCATTTATCACACTGTATGCATCCTTACAATTTAAAAACATTCTGTAATTATGATATTTTCTCTGCGACAAGTAAAGATAACAATCGATTTCACTTAGACATACAGAAGTCAAAATATTTAACATATTACATGCCAGAACAAAAGGATTGGTTCTAATAAAAATGAATAATACTATATAAGATAATAGATGTTTTCTGTGTAAACAACAGTAATACAACAATTAACTTAAGAGTATCACGAGGTGATTAGATATTCTAACAAAAATTGCGAAGAACCCCAACGTAACGAGACAGGATATAAGAGAATAAAAATAACTGCAGGTATGATTTAAAAAGTTGTAAGTCTGATCTTGTCTGAAGAGTAAAGATAAGTGAAATGTGTACAAGTAAACTAAGAAAAGTAAATAACAATTAAAGTATTGTTATTTAAATTTCATTATTACTAAGAAAAGTAAAAAAAAGTTTGTTTCGACAAATCAGAAGTGGAACGACAAAGTTTATCTGTAAAAGTGAAAAAAGTAGAAGTTAAAGTAAAAGTTTTCTAACAGGCTGTCTTCACTTAAATTTAAAGAAATTGATCGAAACTTCGAACATATTTCAAGGCAAAAAATTGTTCCAATTTATATGTAAATTTGCGATGTTGTAACAAACACTTCTGTTTATGATGTAGCATTCTTAAAATGAAGGAATATTTCTAAAATATGTAATTTTTCACAAGGATACATAAAGTTTTGAGGCCATTTATCATTACAGAATAGGAGACGAAACATAGAACACATTTTGCACCAGAAAAAAGGTTCCATTCAGTTAGAAATGAGTAAATTTATAAAATATACAATTCTTCAAAGGGTAGCGAAGTCAGAATGTAAAATTAATGTTCGAGCTCTTTTTTTATAGGAAAAAGTATTCCAGTTTCAGATCCTATTCCTTAACCCTCCAAGCATTTTACTTCTTTTAGTAATACTATTTCGAAAGCGATCTACTTTAGCACAGCTAAAGGTAGCGAAAAGTTTTCGCTTTCCATTCATAAAATGTTCGAAAAGCAAGATGCTCCTATTCTTCCCCTTTTAAGACGCGGTTGGTCGACAGCATCCCTTAGGGTTGGGCATTTTTATTACTCAGGTCGGGCTTTTTCAAAAGCAGCTCAGTTGCTTTGAGCGAATTTTGTAACGCAGGCTGTAAGAGGGGAGCTGCTGCAATTTAAGTGTGGGGTTCAGATTATTCAGATCAGAACGTGGAAGGCCTTCACCCGATCTATTGAGTTTCAATAAAAGCGTTTCAACAAATAAGGTATAAAAAGCATTGCTTGAAAAAAGTTGGTGGGTTAAAAATTGAAAAATATTCGTTTACTTCAAGCAATCGAAAAATATTTGTTTACTTCAAACAATAGAAACATTCTTTTCTCTGTCATTTTTAAAAACTTATTTTTTTGAAAAAAAATCATTTTATTTTAATATTACGATTTTAACCGGGAAAAAACACCCTATATTCTTTGTTGAATACGAGACCAAGAAACACAAGATAGTTTGCATGTTTTGAAAAAAGTAATGATTAGTACAATGCCAGCTTTCTTTTCATACAGTCCGTTTCCAAAAATAGCGCCACGCTCGTGTCATTATCACACTTAACGTTTACCCACGACCTGTGATCATTTTTTTTTTTTTTTTGCAAGAGTAGGAATGGCATATTATTATACACGATGGTTAAGTTTGGGAAATAGAAACTGAGATTTCTTTATTCAATTATATTTTAAATTTAAATTAACAAAGTGCAATTTCTTAATATTTTTAATTTAAATAAACTTTAATCCTTTAAATTATATTTTTTTCTTGAATGAATTTTTTCGGCATGAATCTAAATTTTCTTCATAGCGCACTCACTCCAGAATAATTTGCTCCAAGCCAGAGGTCTTCAAACTGGATTCCTTGGAACTTCCGTAAGAGATCACTATTTGCTTAATCAAAGCGCCAGAATTTTAGTAAAACTTTAATTTTTATAGAAGACTGAATTCTCAAAGGCAGTAGTTTGCTTGTAAAAATAAATATAAATAAACATTTTAAGGATAAAATAAAATCTTAAATTTCGTTAAAGTCACATGTTTCAAATACATTAATCGAGACGCATTAGGTCACATATTAGTCTGCTTTCTTTGGCTCAGGTCAAGAATCACCTACTTATTTCATTATTTTCAAGGTATAGAAGAAAATTGGCACCACTCTTACAATTGAAATTTGGGGCAGAATTTATTTTGAAAGATAATATTAAATACTTTGGTAATTTGCATAATATTTCAGTAGACGGTAACGCTGATCCCGATAAAAATGTAAAAATTAGTTTGGTCATACATTTATCAGATCTGCAAAAAACATTTCTTGAATATTATTCATGTCTTGAATCATGTTCAAAATTAAAAATTGTCATGGATCCAAAATCCTTCTCAGGACTGTGAATCCTCTGAACTCCCATTAAAAGAAGAAAACCTCCGAACTTTCAATAAAAGAAATAATTGAGTGTACATCAATTTGATTGATATATCGAATTGATATACATTCAATGGAAACAAAAATTTAGTTAAGTTGATATTATGTATTTTTTGATTGACATTAGAAAAGAATATCATGAAATTGCCGAAAGAGCTGTGAAACATCTAACATCATATGTTTCAACCTATATATGCGAAAAATCTTTCTCTTTGCAAGCTGCGACAAAAACAAAATTCAGAAACAGATTGGATGCTGAAGAAGACATTAAGTTGCAGATTTAAAAAATTATTCCAGATGTAAAAATACTTTGCAATAAAAATCAATCACTGCCAAGTCATTAAAAAATTTCCTTTCAATAATTTGTTATATTTTAAAATAGTGTTGCTCTTGTTTATTATTCATGGGCCATATTATAGAAAACCAAAAAAAAAAAAAAAAAAGACCCTACCGTCCATTAATTTTAATAAGACGTTTCTACTATGATAAAATAGAAATGCAATAATAATTTTGTAAATTTGAGTAGGATAAAGAGCTTCGATATCCTATTTTTTCATTCACATGCGGAAGCTTTGTCTCATTTTCGCGCTTCACTGTAGTGCTCGCTTAACCGCACTTATGAGAACTCAGTGACGCAGTGTTCCCGCCGAGGGAGCCCCACAGAATCAAAACCGTATGTGCAATCTCTACAAAAATTTATCTGTATATTCCTTTTGGCCTACATAGACTGCCTACAAATTGTTCGTCAAACTTTTAATTTCAAAGCGTAGTGCGCGGCAAAGGATTAAAAAGCACACAAATATATGAAACATATTTAACAAGGTGATACTTCACCTTTCATGAAAATAAAATAAAATATATAATTAAAAAAATTTATATTTTATGTACAGTAGCACTAATTTAAAGTTATCAACTAAAATGAATGATGAAATGACGTATCAATTAAAAAAATGTATGAAAATATTGGGTTTAAAAACATAATACAGAAATAAAATATTGCAATGAAGCATATTATATGGTATTTGATGATGATCAATATCTGTACTAATTACTAATTTTCGTATCATTTATACAAAATTATCAGTTTTAAATAATTTTGTTTACTTGGACATTGAAGCCACTTCCAGATTTTTTTTTTTTTTTTTTGTATTAGTACTCATATGCTTTATTATTAAACTTTGTCCAACACTCGCAATAGAAAATGCTCCATTACAGATTATAGATTTAACCATCGAAATGTCATTTTAATTGCAGTCTTAATAAGTAGAAACTCATTTTTAAATATTCATTAAAACGTTTTTTACTCCTCTTTGAAAATCCCATAGTGCTCTGCAAAGAAAAAAAAATTACACTAGTAATGTTTAGCTTAAAATTATGCCAAATAACTTTCGTTTGCTTAAATGGGGATCCCAGAAATGATGCAATCCCGTTCGGTAAACAGAAAACTAATAGTGGGAATACAATTCTTACTAAATCTAAATAGGCGAGTCCAAACATTATTTTTTTATGATAAAAACTGTATTTAGATGGGAATGGGTTAACAGGAACTTTTAAAAGTTTGCATAAAATTGTCATTATGGTTCATAAATTTTTTTAGGAGTACAAAAGGATGCAAAGGAATATTTTGGTAGTACAGGTTTTAACAGGAATATAACAAAAAGGAATAGTTTGCGAAAAAGGAATACATAACTCCCTTATGGATTACAGTTGATTTCTTACGTATTGTTATCTCACAACAAAGAGTTCGAAGTCAATTCTAGAATCCTTTGTTATTAAAATGTATAAAAAAATTACGCGTCTTATTTTTGTATTTGTAATTTTTACATTTTTTCCTGAAAACTATAATTGTCAGAGTGGTATTCCCCAAAACTGCAGGGCTCTAAGCTTTTGCACAAGATGTTCCTACCAAAGGCTGACTCTACTTTATCAAGTGAATATACCGTATTCTGATCAAGAGTATGGCATTGCAGATTGCATTTTCCATCTATTTTAGATGTAAGTTTTATATCTTCTACACCAATATGATAACAGAGTACAATTTAATTTAAATTTAAAATTATACAAAATTTTAACATTTGCGACAATGTCACTTTATCTACTTTTAATAATCTCTGAATGCATCAAACTATTAATTTATTATGTTGACGCTTTATTTAATATTACGTATAATATAATTATACGTAAAATTTCGAATTGAAATTTTAAAATTCGAAACAAATTTCGAACTGAATTTTAAAATAATTATTTTCAAAAACTGTTGTAGATATGCTCATAATTTTTGTATACCGAAGTCTAAGCATCTAAGCTTTGCTTCCAAGTAAAAAATTTTATTTTATATTCACCAAATTGCTCAGCATATTTTTTGCTCATCACGTGCAGTTTTCAACTCAATGTACAAAACTTACGGAATATATGAAAATGTGCTAGCGATGAAATATATTAAATTTTGAATTTAATATTTTAAATATTCATAGAATTGTAATTTAAGTTTTTATGGTGAATTAATTTTTACATGTGTATGTGCCATACATAAGTATTTCTTATCTTAATTTGAAAAGCAGATTTTTCAGGATAGCTGATATAAAGTTCCTAGTTGTATATTGTTAAGATTACGAAAAATGTTCGGATTTTAATTACCTGTACTTCAGTTATCCTCTAACAGAAGATAAATTATAAAGGTTTTAACACATATGGATATTTTTTAAAATTTGAATCTTCAAATAATTAGTAATCAGAAGTATCTGTACAAATGTACAGCTGACACTTACGCATATAAACAAATATAAATGTGCGCAGGCACTTTTATTTACTAAATATTCGAAAAATCAAGTTAGAAAAATATGAATTTGAGGGGGAAACTCATTCACCTTCTCTTTGAGAGAAGCTGTAGTTAAGTTATATAAAATTCGGATGTATTTAGGAACTTAACATTACAAAATTGGGGATTGTGTGTAAGCTGTCCTGAATACCTGGCTTTGAAATTATGAAAAAAAACTAATAGATTTAAAAAGGTTTTTTTTTTTTTTATTCTTATGAATGCATAAAATTTTTTTTAAAGTAATGAAGTACAAAAGCTTAAAAATTATTCATTTGTAATAACTTAAAAGTTTAAAGGGTTTCTGATTTTGACACGTTCGTTTTTTCTAATTTTTTTATTAATTTTTAACACTTTATAATGAAATAATTATTATTTTAGAAAACTGAAAGTAGCGATTAAAGTAACACAAATGGAACAATAGAATATATTCAGTGTTTTCATACAATCTTTGAATTTAAGCATAGATATTTTATAGATATATATTTAGCAATATAATTAGAGATTTATAGATATAATATAAAAACTTAACTCTATGGGATAATTTTAATGTGAGGAGGAAAAAACGTGAGTTCTTAGCAAGCAAAGAAAACACAGAAAAAGTAATTTGTTCAACTAGTTGAAATAGCAGGTTTCCATCTCCAACTAAATATGTTAAAACTTCAAAGGAATATATTTATTAAAAAAAGGTGAATAAAATCTATTTTATTTTGTGATTGAACTTTAAACCGTTTTTGAATTGATTTAAATAAAATAGTTTTATTGCGAAAGTTAGGTCAAAGAAAGCTTTTCATTCAAACTCAATAAATCTCAAACCAAGCTGACCGACAGACACTTGAAAGAAAATCTTACACTCCCCCTTTTGAATGAATGTCTCAATGGAAAATGTCTTAACCTTAAGGATCAGGATCACTAGATGGTAGCACAGCCTATACCTACTGATTGCATATAGCCCTGACGCAAAAACACTTGCTTCTGTATGTGTAAGATAAACTCATACAAACCACGGCAAGTGATATTCCGGCTCTAGCGCACGTGTCGACGAGACCCGCCACTCAACAAGAGACAGCCGATGATTTAAAAATGGAAACTATCCGAAGCAAAATTCAATTCATCAAGCAGGGGTTGCATATCAATTGCAGTAATGGCTGAAAAAAAGTAACCTCCAGTACAAAATACCAATGTTTATCTCCGTTCCGCATCATCACGCTGTGATGATACTGGAGAGGGAGTGTGCAGCGACTCCCTCCTATAGCAGCGTCAGAGGTTAAAATGCCTAGCTAACTAGCCTGATTAGATGTCTTTTTGGCCTAGTTGGTTAGGGTATGATAAAAAGAGATCAACTTTTCTTCGGACCCACTGGTTCAGGGTTCGAATCAACGCTGCCACTTTGAGACTGCTGCACTTTCAAAAGGGGGGGAGGTGAAGGAATTTCGGAAAAACCCGTCTGAAACGATCTTGAAGTAATTTTTTGCGAAGGCAAAAAAAACTTCGTCTATACCGCTTTCGGATTGTTCACAGCCACAGCCACACCCGTTTGAAACGCTTTTGAAGTATCTCGAACCGGAAGGGATAACCCCTGTATAACGCTTAGAGGGTTAACCCTTTTGCTACTGGAGGGAGAAAAAAGAAGTACTTCGCTGGGCCCGCGGCTTCTTACCGCTGAGTGACACGCTGTGTCCAGACGATTTTAGATATTAAGCCTAATTCATGAAAAAAATTCCTCTAAAATTGGCTATTAATTAAAATATTTTGGTATTTACACATATTTTTTAAAATGCGTTAAACTTAATATATACAAAGGAAAAAAAGATTTAATCGAAAATTGAATGTTTTATACATAAAATTTTATAAAAAATCATACTTTTAAGAAAATGCAAAATATATTTACATATGTTATATAAACTTCGTGGTGTAAGGATGTGCCATTATATGGAATATACAGATATAAAAGATAAATCTTATTTTGCTGTATGGCATATTTATAAAAAAAATTCAATGCATCGTACAACGTCACATGTCTTACACATGAATTTTGACACTTCACGCAAGATTTTGAGCAAAGGGTACATCTCAGTCCACCCTCCTTTAATTTTTTACTTTAACGTCAATTTACAGATTTGGATTATTTTCGCTAACATTACTGTCAGATTCATTTATTATTTCGCAAATCTCAGTATCAGATAAACACTTTCTTTTCGTCATGACTGTCGCTACAAATAAAAACTGACCAAATGAAACGAACAGCTGAGAACTTCTATAACCAAAAGCCCGAATCCCCATAAAGGGCCATAAATTCTCCTTCGAACTTCTAAGAAGAAAGGAAGAAAGAAAAAAGCAAACCGAAATCAAATGCACTCTTTAAATCATGTCATTACATTTGTAACGCCATATAATAATATTAAAAAAATCAAATAAAACGTTCTCATCGAGCTTATCTCTATTGATACTCTGGGCCGTATCAATAGAGATACGCTCGCCCGTGATACGCTGGCACAGGAGAGCCAACACGAGTGTATCGCCTGTGATACACTGGGAGCGAGTAATAATACGCTAGAATAGCCTAAATATCCATTATATTCATAGTGAATATAAATGTTTCAAAATTATTGAAACATTTTTTGCACATGGCAATATATTTGTAATCTTTAGTAAATATTAAGCATTTTACAGTTTAGAAGTATACTTTTACTTTACACAATAATTAAAATAATTCAATAATTTTTATATGTTTAGCATGTCACGTATTGTATAAATAACGGTTATTGATTTCTGGAGTAACATTAACTTATTTGCTATTTAAAACAATGCAAATACTGAATTATTTACATTCAAATGTTTACATAAATTAATGACTTAATGATCACGTGAACAGCAGGATAACGGAGCTGTTTTTAATACAACTTCTATTGAAGATGGGGTAAGTCGCTCTTACGCTTTTCTCCACACAACCCGTTTCTCTCCTCTTTGTTCATTGGTCCAGCGCTCTGTTTGCTCTTTTCTTTCTTGTCGTGACAGCTGTAAGCCACGATATACCATAATATAAAAGGCAACCTTCCAATTAATGATCTTAATGAATTAGACAGCTCCCTATCCTCCTTTACTACTTCTATCCGAAAAGATATTAATGCAGCCAGTTTTATTAAGTCCATTTAAACTCCCCATCTTAGACTCCCTCCACACATCCGAGACTTAATTAAGAAAAAAATAGGCAAAGAAAACAATAGGAAAATACCAGATATCCTCCCCCCCTCAAACCCATCCTTAATAGTCTCAAAAACAAATCAAAAATGAAATTCGCATTTTTAAAAACAGAAAATGGGAAAACTTACTAAGACAACTACACACTGAAGATAATTCACTTTTTAACATCAATCGCAAACATGCAAAAAAAATATTTTAACATCCCTCCATTAATTGGTAATAATGGCTTTGTTTTTTCTGCCGAAGAATAAGCTGATTTGCTTGCTCATAACCATGAATCCTCTTTCCATGTGATGAAGAACATATTGAATCCATGGAAGAAATAGTCCAAAACTACCTAGACACTCATGATAATATTAATTTTAATCCGCTAATCACTTCCCCTCTAGAAATAGCTAATATCATCAGAAAATTAAACGGAAAGCCCCTGGAGGAAATGGTATTCCCAACCGAGCATTCAAATTCTTTCCCCCCAATGCTCCAACCCATTTAACTAAAATCTTCAATAAATGGCTCACATTTGCACACTTTCCACAAAAATAGAAACACGCTACTGTCATTCTTTTTCCCAAACCATGTCATGCCCTCTAATTACATCCCTATAAGTCTTCTTAACTCCATCTTAAAAATCTTCGAACGACTCCTCCTAAATAGATTACTCAATCATACCATATCTAATAATATTCTACCCGATTCTCAATTCAGCTTCAGATCCCACCATAGCACCGTTCATCAGCTTTTTCGGGTTGTAAATGCCATAACTAAAGGTTTCAATTGTAAACAAATCACTGGGGCTATTTTCCAGGACATACAAAAAGCCTTCGATCACCTCTGGCATGATGGGTTGATTGACAAACTCATTAACCTTTCTTTTCCTCCCTACTTAATTATCATGGTCAATAAATACCTCAAAAACAGATCCTTTCAAGTTAGACTTGGCAACGAACTATTTGTAATTAGCAATATTCAGGCTGGAACCCCTTAAGGGTCTGTCATTTCTACCCTAATTTATTCACTGTACACGAATGACTTCCCTCAGAGTACTTAGAATAGTCTGTGTTTCTTCATGGATGATGCAACAATCCTCACTCAAGATAAGACATCCAATGAAGTCATTAAAAAATTACAATAGCATTTAAAAAAAAAAAATTCAAGAATGGATGACCCTTAGACGGATTGCAATAAACATTAACAAAACCAAAACTACTATTTTTAAAAAAAGAATGTGTCCCCCACTCCCTGACACCCAATTAAATTTCTTTAAATCCAATATTTCAAGGGATGTTGAGGTCAAATATCCTGGTTATCCAGGACTCCAAATTAACTTTTAGAAAACGCATAAAATTCATCATTGATAATAGCTGGGCAAAAATGCATAACTGCATCCCAATAATATGTAAGCACTCTGTACTCACTCTCCCCAGTAAAATTCTACTCTACAAACAAATAATCAGACCAATTCTACTATTCGCTTTCCCTGTGTGAGGCCAAGTGGCTCCTTCACACATTAAATAATTTGAGATAAAAACCAATGTTTTTAAAAACATTTTTATATGGTGGCAAAGTTTATTAAAAATAATTATTGAAATATTAGTTAAAACTGATCGCAAATATCTAAATATTGCATTGATAGGCAAGTAAGAACGGTTCCCAAAATTTCAAAGCTCTAGCTTGATGGGAAGTTGATTAAATTAACGATAGAAAATTTGATGACACATTGATACACAAACAGACACACATACACCAAGTGAAATAAGTGAAATACATAAAAAGGTTAAAACTACCAAAAATTAATTAATTAATCCGGTAAATTAAATCGTTGGAATGCAATTTAACCCAACCACCCTTCACGACAAGAATTATTTGGCAGTATTTTGCCAAATTTGGCTACCCTGGTCCATTTTATGGACTTAAGGCTCCCGTCTACCCGCCATTTTGGTTTCATCAGCTTGATGTTAATCTATGGAATTTCGACTTGAATTCTCCCGTCTTTATTATTTGATCTATTTGAATGCAATAAAGTGCATCTGAAAGAGCAAAAAATAATGAATGCTTCTGTGGAATTACTTTTTTCTTTCGATTCTTAAAAATATTTGAAAATATTCTTTAAAGACCGGAAAACTCAAAAACGGATTATTAAAATAAGAATAAAAATTTTTTTTAAGAATCTTAGGAAAAAAGTAGTTCCACAGAAGCATTGATTATTTTTTGCTCTTTCAAATGCACTTTATTGCATTCAAATAGATCGAATAATAAAGATATGAGAATTAAAGTCAAAATTCCATAGGATTAACATTACGTCCACGAAATCAAAATGGCGGGTAGACGGGAGCCTTAACGTTCAGCCAAAAAAAAATCGCCAAGTTTGGTGCCAATTTTTGAAATCGCGCCTAGTGGTTGGGCTAAACTGCATTATTAAAGAAAATATTAGTCAAAATTTGTCGCAAATGTCTAAATATTGCATTGTTAGGCAAGTAAGAACGATTCCCAAGGTTTCAGAGCTCTAGCTTGATGGGAATTTGGTTAAATTAACGATCGAAAATTTGATGACACACACACACCAAGTGAAATACATAAAAACGTTTTTAAAAAATCCAAACGCTGCAAAATAAATTACTAAGAATAATAACCAATTTTTCTAGGTATGTGACTGTGAGTGAGTGACTGTGAGATTTTATGGCGCAAGAGCCAAGGTAGGATATGCTGCGCCAAACACTTGTTAAAATCGATTAGAAAGTAATAGCATTACAAACACAAGACCAACACAAAAAGACACACAAAAGGTAAAAAGTTAAAATTCAAATGTGATGTAAAAGGCCAATATGTTTTTAAAAAGTAAATAAGTTATGGTGGGGGGGGGTTTCTAGGTATGTTAGAAATTCTGTCATACACAAGGATCTTAAAAACCCTCAAATTAATAGCCTCATCAACCATTTATCCAGACGCTTCTTTTTCAAACTTATTAGTCATACTAATCCACTAATTAAATCCCAGTTTTTATTTGCTCATAATAAAGGAACCCATCCATTACAATATCAAACTTGCAATAATTACTTTCACCCGATCTCTTCATATTCATAAGCATGCCAACTAAAACACTTTCGGTTTATCCTAACCCAACTGTAATCGAACCCCCATCACTCACTGCGTTCCCTCCCTCCTCCAACCTACTCTACCACTTTATTCTCAAGAGCTGTTCCTCCCTCCATAAAGCAAGCCTAGTTTATGTTAAAGCGTATGTAATTAATTAGTCTATATGAAAACTTCGCAATCCATCTTTCTCCTCCTCTCAATAATAAGAAAAGCTTTAAAATTATCAAATTTAATTTAATTACGAAATTAAATTTAAAAATTTTTTAATGATATAAGTGTAATCTACTTATACATATTAAACAAATTATATATATATAATACTTACAAACACCTTAAATACTCGAGATCTACCGAGCATGTGTGAAGGTATAACAGTTTACGGAGGCGAAAGTAAGGTAAAAAACCAGATTTAAAAAAATCTCATCCCGTATATATCTCATACATCCTATATATTCACTCTTCTTTATTTTTCTATTTCATGATAAATCATATGTGTATTTCATAAATCATATGTATATTTTCTACTTCATGATAAATCATATGTAATCATATTTTAATATTTTTGGTTAACCTTTTAACATATTTCATGTATATATATATATATATATATATATATAAAATAATCAGATTGAGCAAAATTTCGTAATAACTGGAGCTGGCTAACCAATTGATTGTTGTTGACAATACCCACGCATGTATTTTGATTGATTACTTCCTTGGTTTTGTGAGATATAGAGCAAGGAAAGCTAATATCCTTTCATGATAAGTTTTCTTTTTATTGTTTACAAAACGTTTTCTAATTGCCTTGCATAATTGGTTGGGTATAAAGGCGTAGAAGTAATAAAAGTTATTATTCTCTTTGGCTACTTTTTTTTTATTATTATTATTATTTTGCCTTTTATTGAACCATTACTGGCTACCTATTTCTGTTTGGCACAAGTTCCGAAAAACACAGCCAATAAGCTTCATAATTTTCAATCATGACCAGAACATAACTGGAACATGGAGCTCAAGATCAGAATTTATGCACATTAGCTACTTTACAAGACAAATATTTTCTAAATTATAATTCGAATGGATGGTTGGAACAAACATTACCGGTCATCAGCTCGATGTTACTATAATCAAACTAACAAAAATAATTGATAACAGCCTATAGGTGATTGCTATATAAATACGTATTGCTTTGATTATTATTAGACGATTTAGAACTATATTGATTTATTTATAAGACATTATATTTACAAGTGCAGTTGTATTGCTAGCACTAATGACGGACCAAAAAAGAATACAGAATAATTAATTTTTGTAGTAAACATAACACAAAACACAAGTTGAGTAGTATCTGTTCTTGTTCTGTTAAGGCGATTAAATATCACCACAAGCCCAAATTTGTTTTTGATTTAGCAAATAAAAAGTTTTCATTCTCTCGCAATGAGTCTATGTTTATAATACCCAATGTTGCCAGCTATGCATTTATTCCAACACTAAGAATGTGCATTTTCTGGTTTCGATTCAGATTCTTTTTTTGGAAAACCGTTTCAGTTCAGTTTATTTTTAGAAAAATGGCATATTTTTCAGTTCACAAAACCAACATCATTCATTTTGCGAAAACGGAATATTTATGCATAGATTTATATTTTTTCTGCTTTTAATTTCATTTCATATCAAAATAATGTAATCTCTAACTTAGTTTAAATAGCATTTCGTGACGGCTTACTTAAGTAGGAACGCAGGTTTAAAATTAACTTTTGTATTCATAGATTGTCTTAAAATTCTGTAGATCATTTATCAAAAGATATCTAATGGATCTTTTTTCAAAATTATTAGCTAAACTGTTCAAAACAGTAGTTTTACTGTAAAATATGTCGAAAATATCTTAAAATATTTGGGGACATAAACATAGAAGTTCTCATCGATTACATTTCTTAATCATTTGGCAACGGTTTCCGGAGCTTCTTTTGGGAGAGGTAATGAAAAAAAAAAACTTTATTTATAGCAATTGGGGAATAAAATTTCATGAATATATTATCAGTGTACTGGTTTTTATATATAAACGTGCTTATATAACTAAAATTTCCTTTCTATTATCTAATTACAAATATTTCGATAATGCATTAAAAGCGGTAGTCTTAAGCCTATTTTTAAGCATTAAATTTGTATTGTTGACAAACATAAAGCATTTTATTACTTTTCGGCTTAAAATTAAAGTGAAGCGATCAGAGAATTAATGATGATTTTGATGCAAAAATGCTTACAAATGAATAGTTTGTTTCCAAAATTTTAGTGGATATTAACCGGACTTGACTATTGTTTATTTCATTTCTAATTAATGATTCTATTGTTTACTTACGCTAAAATGTCGGGCATAACTCATAATTTTGCTAAAATGTCAGGCATAATTCATAATTTTTATATGACATGTTCAAAGAATAGGACCCATATTATTGACAGTTCCAAAAAAATTTTTAGACAGCTATATCGATTGCGATACACAAGCCGCGCGCAAGTTATTATGAAATTTAGCTAGCTAATCTGAATAATTGGAACACAAAATTATCTTATCTCAATATAAACTAATGAAACATGGTTTTTTACTATTGGAATTTGTAAAATGTTGATGCTATGGTACAATTTCTGAATAAATATGAAAATGTGTGTGTGTGTTTTGCATTTTTGAAAAAAAAAAAAAATATTTTGAGGTACAGAACTTGTGAATCCTATACTTTAGATTAATGAATAGTAAGTGGTAAACTTGTAATAGAAATATTAAATGCTCAGGGTTTTTTGTAATGACCAAACTTAAGGCTTAATATTCATTTTGTGCTGTTGAGATTTCTGAAATAAAAATTTATTCATATCTATCATTTTATTTTAGTGATTAGAGAATAATGTGATGTATACACTTCTCTGTACTGTTATGTAGTACTTAAATTTATTGGGAGCATCAAAAGTCATATTGCAAGTTTTGTCTCCATGTTAATCACATTCAGCCAATTCTTATATTTTAAATATGGTGCTTTACCATTTTATCTATGCTGCACATTACGACATCTAATTAGTGGATTTCTCTCCCTGATATTAAGCTTTGATATATCTACTACTCCTATTAAACGTTAAACTTGCTCAATTTCTTCCTTAAAAGAAAATCAAAAAATTATTTCAGTAAAAATAATTTTGGTTAAAGTTGAGAATAGTGTGTCCCCTAGGCGATAAGCGACTTTTGGGGGCAATAATGATTTAAACATGGCAATTTCTTATAATAACCCTAAGAATACTCAATGCTTAAGTCACACACGTTTGTCTCTTCAGTCTTACGTAAAAAAAAAAGTTGTGAGCCATTACAATAAAGGAAATATTTAACTGTAAACAGCAGGCATAAATTTAAAATAGTATCAGACATAGCAGAGAACATTTTCATCTTTCGATTTCATGTGATGCCACATGGATTCTATTAAATAAGAGGGGGCTGCGGTAGCCTGGTGGTCAAGGTCATGGACTAGCAACCGTCGGTTTTCGTTCTGTCGCGGGTTCGATCCTTGGCCGCCAAGTACCCGGGGCTGATGCACGTTAAATCTGTTTGGGGCCCAAAGTCCTCCCGTTGGCATGGTGTGGATGTTAGGAGAGGGGGTGCCAGCTCAGGTGTTGTCCTCGTCACTTGACCGTGGTTCAAAATTACGAGGTCTGTCGCCAATAGCCCTCGTGTTGCTTCTAGTGCGATGTTAATAAAAACTGAAATAAAATCTATTAAATGAGAATCCAAATATTGAGAATTCATTGTTTCTAAATAATATAATAAGTAAAAATCAATTATTCGATAAGTAATAAGTTCAATAAGTAAAAATCTACCTTTATTCCAATGAAAAATTCCTGTTTGCTTTAATGCCGTATGATCATAATGTGTAATTAGTGATAAAATACCCGAACTGTCATATAGTAATATACATTATTTTAGAAATGAATTATTAATAATAAAGAGATATCTAACTTTTTAGCTTATCTGCGCATGTTGGAAAAACACAAATTATTTTGAATCTTAAATACATTTACACAACAATATCTAATAAGCAAAAAAGTGTAGAATGTGTGGTAGCATATTTAAGTAATTTTAATTTTTTTTTTCCTCTTAAAGAAGCAGTATAAAAATATATTGGTAAATTGTTTTTTTTTTTTTTTTAAAAAAAAAAAAATGCTAATGGCTGCAATATTTCATTTGATGGCAGTAATTACAATTCTTATTGAGTTCGCAAGATGTTTATTGGATATTTTGGGTACTGTATTATTTTTCATGTGCTTCATCTTCGAAAATTACTTCTCATAAATGAGCTTTCTATCAGGAATGACATTAAAAGGACATGATTATGATAGAAAGGATAGTTTTCACTGGAAAAATCTTGGCTGCTAAAGACCCACCATGTAGCCAAGGTTGATGCACGTTAAATCTATCTGGGCCAAAAATCCTCCTGTTGGTGTGGTGTGGAAGTTAGGAGAGGGGGTGCCAGCTCAGGTGTCATCCTTGTCACTTGACCATGGTTCAAAATTAAGAGATCTGTCGCCAATAGCTCTCATGTTGCTTCTAGTGCGACATTAATAAAAACTATACTCACTTGAAAAATATGCCACTTGGAAAGTTCGGTGTTAAGCCCAAGTTTGTGTTTTTTCGAGAAATCTATTTCAAATTACTTTGTAAAATCAAATAGCAAAACTTTTTTCCAAGATTCAAAAGACCATTTTTAAACGAACATGATGAAATGCATAATATTATTTGTTTAAATTTGTGGATGCCATAATTTGTTTCATTTGGAATGTTCTAATAATGAGACATCTCAAGATACATTTAGGCTTTAAGTATTGCATTTATTTGGCTCATGCCTAAACTGTGGTAGTAAATAAGCTTATCAGTTATGTAAAATAACTTGTGGCTTACTAATTTGTTATCAAAAAAGTGAAGAAATGGTGCTTATTTTTAATCTTGGGGATAATTGTACTAATTCCTTGCTCACCTAGATAATATAAAAACCTTGAAAAAAAATGAAACTAGAAGAGAGTTGGAAGAAAATAATGTCCAGTATTCGGTAAAAGGCATTCTGGAAGAAATCGGCTAAATTCACCTCTATGTTGTCTAAAATGTATGGTATGGATTTAATGGAGAAATGTTATTTTTTTTCTTTTCCTTTGGATTAGATACTTCCAGATTTGAAATAGTCCATTTTATGTATCTCATTATTACTTATAATAAAAAAAATTGTGACTTTGAATATTGAGTAAATCATTAAATTATTGTATGTATCTTCCAAGTTTAATTTTAAAGAGTTGCTCATTTTGTATGGATGTACAGTATACAATTTCTAGAAAGATTAACTTAGAAAAGAATGATTTATTATGCAAAACTTTCAGTTCATATATTTTTAATTAAAAGAATATTTAATTATTATATTTGAAAAACAAATGGTATATTTGAGTATTATTAGAGTAAGATTGTTGTAATAATGTTTTAGGTGTGTAAAAAAAAAATATTTACCAACTGTTAAATCAAACTTGGTATGCTATGGAAGTTTTTCATACTTGTTTCAATAATAACATTAATTTGTGGTAGTACAAATAAAACAATCAATAAGAAATATAAAATTGCATAAATTTGTCAGGTGAAATATTGTATTAAGTATGAAAAGAATGAAACGATTTTTGAAAATAAAAAGATTAAAGTGTACAAACAGATTCCAAGCTTTAAACTGTTGTTATACTTCTTGTACAAAAAATAAACACATTAAAAGTTAGTTATTACTTTTTCTTAATTTTATGGTAATTTTTTGAAATGTTGCGTATTGTTATTTATTTTAATTGTATAAGAATGCTATAATTTTTTCATTAGTATTTATTCATTTGCATTAATTTGGAAGACAATTTTTTTTTTGATTAGTAAAAAACTTTTAAAACTAAACAATGTAAAAATTATTATATTAATTCATAAAAAAATATTCTTATATAAAGTAGATGAAGTTAAATATTAATTATTTAAAAATAAACTCCATATTTAAAATGGCTACTTTGAAATATGCTTATAGAATGGTTAAATACATTTTTCATCTCAGAAAAATACAAAGTTTATCTGTTGTTGATTATTTTTTATAAAAGAAAATCTTTTTGACATTTTTAATACATTTTGAGAAATTTAAAATGTGCTCAATATATATTATTCACAGTGTGAATAATTTACTTTTTAAAAAAATTTCAATGTATAATTTTATAATTTTTTTTAAAGAAGGAAGTTTGCCTTGCTTTGAAAAAAAAAATGCCTGGTTTATTGAGAAGTGTAAGTTATTTATTTGTGATTTTTTTTAATTGTCCATACAATAGAAATTATGTGAAATTATATTATTGATTTTAATGTTTACATTCAAGTAATATTTCAAAAGTTTTAATTTTTTTTATATGTTCACTCTTATAGATAGTTTATTTGAATATCATTTTTAAAAAAAATTAGTTTATAAGTCAGTGTTTTTCCTCCTTGTTAGAAAAAAAGCTATAGTGAAAAATTATTGTTGAAAATATCTTAGAATTAGTTATCTACTCTATTATAAAATTTAACAAATGCAACTTATTTTGAAATAAAATGTATCTTTTGAGTTTTCATGTTCAATATTATTTTCATTCAGATTCCATTTATATTTTATTTCTTGGTAAATCAGTTCAATTTACAAATATCATTTGTACTTAGATACACTTATATAGTTTTGCAAAAGGAGAGTAAAGACTGTTCTTGATGTCTGGATGTTATTAACAATAATAATTAATAACATATAATCATAATCATAGAATCTTCCTCAGGAAAGTTTTCAAGAATTTAAAGGGGAAAAACTATTTGAAAGAAAACAATACTTGGCTACAAATTTCTTGGAAATAATGAATTCTAAGAATGATAAAGATTTTGTTAGTATTATAAATTTATAAATTGAAAAAAAAAAAAAAATATTTAAAATATTTTTTTTTTTTTTTTTTTTTTTTTAAATTTATAAATTTAAAAAAAAAAAAAAATGTAGAGTATATTTTTTTGTATTCTGTTTTCTCATTTAAATGATTTTTTGAACAGGAAAGGTAAGCTGCTTGTATTTTGTTTATAACAATAATACTGAAATTTCTTATTTAAAATAAATCTGCTTCCCCCCCCCCTTAATTGAAGTAAAATTTATGTTCAGGTAAAGAAGGAATTTTGTAGATATATAAGCAAAAAAATGGGTAGTTACCAAAGGGAGAATACAGTGTGTCTTAAGAATGAATTTATTTTTTAAAAATTATATAGAGTATCATAGCTCTAAAAAGAAATTTGGGTATGAAATGTAGATTTGAATATTTTTTTTTTTTTTTTTTTGTATCATGAATTTTTTTTTTATTTATTCAAAAATCTTAAAAGAAAATTATTAAGTTTTTGTATTGAAACTTTTCATATTTTCCAAAAATTGGGGCGGAAGCATTTTTTTAAAAATAAATTCCTTAATTTTTATTGAAATGATTGAATTATCATTTGTTAAATTTCTAAATTAGATGCATTTATAACATACCCCTTACTTATAATTTCATTGATATTAAGACTTGTTTTTCGAAAGTTAGTGGAATTTCTGCTCAAAGGTAATACTTTCTCTTTGTGTTAATGAGCTCAAAGATAATTATTCATTAACTTAAGTATTTTAATATAATAAGTTTTTTTAAAATTTTGATTAGATATTGAAAGACAAATTGTTAATGTTTTATAATTCATTTTGTTTAATTGCTGTCTTCCAAAGATGTTTATTACTCATTTTGATATATAAGTGAATGAAATAATTTTTGAAATTTTGATTCTATTCTTTAAATAAAGCTTTAGTTATATAATTTGGTACTTTTCCATTTCGCCGGTGCAGTGATAAAGTCACCGAAAATGATCAACCGACACCAAACAGAATATCTGTTTTATGTGTATACTGTGTATTGTCACCATTAAAGTATGCTTGGCGAGATTTGTGCCGGCAAAATGGAAAAGTACCTATAATTTTTAATAACATTGTAAAACTTAACTTTAACGAAGATTCTTGTTTGGATTATAATAGAGTCTATTACATTTGAAATCTAACTAGATTTAAATTCTCTATACAGTGTATATTTTGAAAAAAAAATGACGGTGTTTAAAATGTTTTCAGCATAGGAATATAACTTTGTAAATGAACAATGTGTTAAATTGAAGAGAAACTCCCTAGTTGTTCAATAGACTTCGATATGCGCGCCCTTAATTGTCTTGGAAATGTTAAGATGATATTCAATCCCTTCCCATACATGGTAGAAAATACCCTGTGTGATTCCATTAATAGTTGTGTTTTTCAAATGAAAGTTTCAGGGATGAGTATCACTACTTGTGCAGTGAAGACTGTCCACATGAAAATAACATTCACCGATGGGAGAAGTAATTTAAATAAAAGGCAGCATTTTGAAGCAAACACATCCAGGAGGACCATTAGCATCATGCAGCAATTAAAGCTGTATGAAAAAATTTCTTGTGTAGCCTGAAGAAATTCATGTGAATGCTTTTTGGATGGTTGGACATTTACATCCAAGACACACAACTGTCACAAAAATTCACAACATCCATGTGCCCTTATGTAACATCAGTTTGACAGTGAAAAATTTAATACATAGTGCTTTGTTGAACAGTACAGTGTCATGGACACCATCTTTTTTTGTTGCAAAAAACAATGACATAACATCTCTCTGGGTATGTCATAAGGATATGCAACACCCCAAACACAGAAGAATTCAATTTTCTAGTTAGATCTTTACATTTTGCCACCATCATACAGATTTTCTAAAAGAAATATTTTCTTTGCAATGCATCAATCAATAAAGGTGGATTGCTCCACCCTTATGTTCTCCAGACCTTAACTCTCATGAAGTCCATTTTTGATGATTTATAAAAACATAAATATATTCTGTTCAAATTTGAAATCTGGATCATGTAAAAGAGGATCACTAAAACTGTCTTGTGTGTTGCACTAGTTGCTATCTGCTGCATTTTGGAAGAGACTGAAATATCATGATGCTTGCTTGGAAACTAAGGGAGTGGTACATATCTAAGTCTACTAAACAAGTTAGATATTTGGAGAGTTTTCTCTTTATCTTTGTGCAATGCTTTGTTCTGAAGTTATAACCATTTAAAACCCTGCTATTATTTTATAGAGCAGTATGATCTGCATCATACAGTATGATCTGGTGTAAAAATATCCTTCTGTGTCATCTAACTTTATGCAAAATAATGGAGTACATTGTCACTAATATATAATATAACTATTATGTCGATCTTATAAAAATTATCCATTTAATTACTATAAATATTTTTTATAATTAAAAATATTTTTTATAAAATACAAAATCAATAGAGATATTAATTTTTATAAAAGAAGTATGAAAATGATATTTCTATACTGTAGCACATTAAAACATTGTTTATGATACTGTAATAATTTTATCATTTGTAATGAATGCATTCTTTTTTCACATAGTCTACTAGAGAGCCTTTTGAAGTTGAAGTTTATGCCAGTCGAATTTTGAAATATTTTACTGATACCAATAAGAATGTTGTTTCATTTGGTGAATTTTGTGAAGGCAAGGAGCATTGGGAAACCTGTCGATATTTCTTTGCCTCTTTACATTTGGTATGCTTTCTTAGATTGTTCTCTTTTCCCATTTTATTTCAGTGTAAAAATTCATTTTGATAAAAACATAAACTATTTCATTTTTAAATGCCAAGCATTTAAAATAAGTTTGGAAAATAGTAATATATATTATTTTAAAGAACAATACATTTGTATTTAATATATCTAGTTTATGATAATTGTCTGAATTTAGATAATCTGTGTTTGTTTTACACAAATTTTAGCACTCTTGTTTTTTGATAGTACTTGTTTATCATGAACAATTTCACTTGTAAACAATATTAAATTCATATATTGGATGTGGAAATAATGTTTGCTAAATAGTCTTAGTATAGGTTTGTTTTATGTTACTACTCTATCCAAGCAAATTACATCTTTTACAAAAAAAGAAATATTCAGCAGATAGAGTTTTTTTGAGGCCAGATTGATAAAACTAACTATAAATTGAAGCCTTATTTACAAAGCAAAAGAAATATTGTTTTGCAAAGCAATTTGATACATGTAATAATAATTATGTATCTGTTTTTTGTTCAGTTTTTAAAACATGTCTATTTTATGCAAATGTGAAGAAAAGTTTAAAAGCTATTTGGAGGGGAAGGAAGGTTAAAGTAATGACAGACATACACTGCTCTCACAAACATATAGTATTTCCTAAAATTTGAAAATATCATATAGCTTTCATTTTTAAAATAAGCATAATGATATTTATGTAAATCATATCATTGTTATAAATATTTTTTTACCAAAAGAATACTTTAATTCAAGAAATACCAATACTTACCAATAAGTCATAATATTATTTATTACTCATTGGGACATTTTGAAATTTAATATTTGCTCTAATTTATGCATTTATTCATGTAATTCAAGTATATTTCGTTGTATAATACCAATGCTATAAAATTTTATTGTAAAGAATCAATTTATTTGAAAATAATAAACAATTCTTGCTTTATGTGTGTATATGCATATGTGTATCATATATGATGTGTTAACACATTTTTTTTAAGGCCAAAGAAATCTAGAATATGATACTGAATCAATTATAAATAACTTGAACACAAAATTTGTCTTTGAAGAGTAAATCTAAAAATGCATTTACCTATAGTTTTAATTATTGTTTGTTGAATATTCTACATAAAATATTGATTTTTTTAAATAACCAGCACGTAATTCAAGCAAAATATAGATTTTGAAAAGCCAATGACAATTGGAATTATATTACGAATGAAATAAAATGTAAGAACCATTGTTAAATGAATGTAAAAGAATGCAATTGTAATGAGCTGATGAAATTAATATTGAAATCTTGAAAATATCGTAATTTATTTTATGTTTCACTATGTCCTACCCTCGCTTTTTTGTAACAAATCCTTAATAGGCTTTTATTTTTAATACACATGGACATATAATTTTAAAACACCACTTTCCATGCAGTAATTTTTATTAAAACTTTTATGAAATGTAAATACATGGTTCATATTGTTCTTTCTGATTTATGAACCTACATATTATACCATACTTGCCTCTGGAAATTCAATATACTCCCTCTTTGCTCCTTTTGTGATAGTTTATCATGAAAGCCAGATGAATTACATTTTTTCTCAAGTGCTATTTTATCCACATGCTGCCTTTTTTAAGAGATGTCATTTTATTTAACATATTTGTCTTGTTCCTTTTTAGTTGTAAACTTGTCAATGTATCCACTTGAAATACAAATCATAATCAGAAGCATATACCAACTAGCTGTGATGTATAATTTGTAAATGCATTTTTGAACCTTGTTACTCACTTCATCTTTCATATGTGAAAATGAATACCATTGTATTACAGAAGGCTCTAAGTGCCTAACATAATTTTATTTATTTTGGTGCTTTTATATTCCTGTTTGCTTGCAAATGAAATCATTTATAATAAAATAATATTCATAATCATAACATAATTTTGTGAATTTCACAACTGAATATCAATTTGTAACTAAATACCATAATATACGCACAATTAATAATTACGTTAAATATATATAGATATAGTAATTGTAAAACTTGATGAAAATTGGAGAGAAATGTTTCTTTATTAACCCTAGATTTATAAACATACTTGAGAGATACACTATTTATAAACATTCATCTCTCAGACAAACATATATTGTTGATTTTTGTTTTATAGAATACAAGGAGCAGTAAAACATACTTGAAATCTGAAAAGTTGTTTATTAATCATTAATTTTCTGAAACGAATATGAACAAAATGTCATGTTTATAGTGAAAAGGTTTATTGAAATGATCCCTAACCCTTGTTTATTTACATCTTTTTTATGCCTTTAAAATGATAAATAATAAAATAAGCATAGTTACATAGTATACAAAAATAATTTTACCAAATGAATAATAATAATTCATATTTACCTTGAATAATTCAACTTCATGCAAAAATTACAATTTCAAATAATTGTACTTTTTCTACAATCACAACACTATTCATAAACATTTATTTGTGGGATGACCTACTCATATAACTCTATTAGCATAAGGGCACTCAGACATGCTACAGGCACAATACTAATGATTGAAAATGTTCTAGGAAGCTACTTAGAAGTTCATTTGTCTATCCCTTTTTACTTCCAAAGCCCTAGTGTTTATGTATTTTGCATGGTCAGCAAGACAAAAGTTTATGAATTTGAAGTTAATGTAAATTTTCTTTTAAGATTATTTCTATGGCATCTGTAAATCATTATTTAAGAAGTATCATATTACAGTATTCTATTTATTTTGTACTGTAAATTTTATAAAAAAAAACGTTATTAAAAAAAGTCATCCATAAACACATATCTTCTTAAAACTTAATGTATTTGTAAAAAATGTGCCAAATTCTAAAGATTATGGCTTTATGTAATGATAATCACTATTATTTTATATCATGCTCTTCTCTATCCCCCCCTCTCATGAATTCTTATATTGTAACTTTCCTAGTATGAATAATTTATTTTTTCTCTTTTTAAACTGTGTAATATTTATTTTATGTATTGATATTTATCATCTAAATATTTTTGATACTCCTATGTGAAAAAAACTTCTCTAATTTTCATTCGTAATATTTACATTACACAGATGTATTACTTTAACCACAGTGTATAAAAATCATGTAAGTTAATGCTGAACACACTGTTGTGCTGTTTAATTTTAATTTCTTTTTCATTATAAATCTATTATGCTTAATGTTTGGTGTTATGATCAATGCAATTATTATATTTATTGCTTTTCCCATTTTTCTTGCAAGCACATTAACCTGATGCAATTGTGATGAGTTATTTAATCATAATATTTTTTTTTTCCTGTCACATATCTGTGTCGAGCATATTACTGATGTTTATGTATTGTATGTTTTAAAAAAGTCAAACTGAGAGTGATATTTTTTTAAAAAGTTTTCATAATTGTTATAGTCATGTATAACACAGTGGGATAAGTTATTAAAAAATAATGTGCAATACAAATTCAAGTTATACAAAATAGAGAGCTGGTACAAAAGGCCATGGCTAGGTTGAAAATTTCAAAGGGAAGACATATATTTTTATGTTTAGATAATATCTTTTTAAAGCAATTTTCTTCATAAGTGTTGCATATTAATGTGAATTTTACTGGATTTTTTTATTGCTATTAAGCACCAATAACTGAGAGCTTTTCCTTTTCGAAAAGATATATTTTGACTTCTCTTCTGCATTATTTTGGAGTTCCATATGCTCCTTTTTGTAACTAGTATATATATATTGCTTATTTTGAGTGAAGAATTTTTATCCTATTATGAAGGTAAGAATGTATGAAGTTATCTTCTAAATTTTATGCTCTTTTCTGTTGAAGAATAAATACAAATTTCTTATGGTTCAGTTTAATCCGGGCCTTCCTTTATACTTTTGAAACTTCTTCATTTTTACCTTTGCTATCATCTCCTGAATTGTCATAATACATTCCAAGTCTTATTTCTATCGAATCAGATTCACTTCACTGTTATTAAAATTGATATTAGGTAACAAAAAAATTATAAGAGCTTGTATTTAAAAGCTCTTATAATTTTTTTGTGTTGTACTAAAGCACTGTAAATCATGGGATCATTTTGAAATTCCAGTTTACGTTCTGTTCATAATTTTTGAACTCTAGAAAAAATCATGTTATAAAAGTATTATTTTATGTAACAGTTTCCACTGTTTGTAGTACAATTTCTTTACCAAAGTATAGTTACTTTATTTACTAATATAGTTTTTATGATATTACTCAAAATTGGAAGAATAATGTAACATTAAAACATACTTTGTCAATTCAATTTTTATTTAATTGAAAGGAATTTAAAATTATTAATATCCTATTGATATATTCAAACTTTATTAAAAAATAACCTTTTTTTTTAAAAAAAAAAAAATACACATTGCTTATTTTTTATTATGTTTGTATTGCAATATATCAATTAAATTTTGAGCATATATTAATGTAAAAGATCACTATTTAATTACAACTCATTGTAAATTTGATGAATGAGTATTTCTACCCTCATTTTTGAAACTTTTATTCAGATACTTGTACAAATTTTTTGAGATACACTTTTTAAAAATTATTTTCTTTGGTATTTGAATGCAATTGGTGTATGCAAGACATATTTGATATGATATCTGTTAATGTGTGAATGTGTTTATTCTACACATACATTGTTATGTTGTATTAAAGAATTATTGCTTTTATACAAAATCAAATACCAATTATGCCCTTTCTGCAAATTGCTGAGATCTTACATTAAAATGTAAAACTGTTGTCATGTTGGTGATACTGAAGAAATTTCTCTCCTACAAACAACTGGATCAAATTTGATTCAGCTATGTGAAACAAATTCAAATATTTATAAATCCAATAGAGGGAGTGCTTTGCCTATTAAATTGGTTTTAATGCCCAATTTTTAGACATTTTCCTTTAACCTTGGCTGATCATAATTATTCCTAGCCATTTAACCAAGGGGGGAAAGGCTAATGTAAACAAACTTCTCTGTTATTCTTTAAATTTACTACCACATGCCTTTTAAAATTGTTTATGCTTCAGCTATGTGTTTTTCTTTACATTCCATGTAGAGATGGCTTTTACTCTCTCTTTTTCAGTCTTAGAATCCATTCATTTAATATGTATAATTCTTTTAGATATTGCAAAGAGAAAAAGAAACGTAGGAAGTGAAGCATACAGCAGTATACTATTAGAATTAATTGCAATTAGAAATTAATGGCATGTGAAGCAGATCTTTTAGTGGATATAGATGTGTAAATGAGTTCAATTAAACATTTTCAATATTAATTAACTTTAATTTAAATCCTTTCTCAATAAAACTAAGAAAAAATTTTGAATAATGAAACTCCATCTTCAAAAGAGTTAAATATATTATGTATTTTAAATTTTAAAAATAAAGTTATTTGTATGTAAAAGGGATTTTTGCCAATATTTATATATGTGTGTTTGAAATTAGGTTTAATGTGTGGAAGCATCTTGTGTGTCTTTTTTTTGTCTAGTGTGGCAGAAAAAAGTGTTGTCTTTTTGTATGTGTGCAAGATAGACACCATCATGAAGGGGTTAATGTAAGTTAAAATATACTAAAAATTGTTCTGCTTTTTTGCAGCTTTAAAGATAAGAAATAAATGAAGAATATATATATATTTAAAACTAAAATAATGTAGGCTTCTCCAACCCATGTGGCCCACTCAATGTCAAACAGTAGCTCATGGAGCTGGGTCATTCAAACAAAAATTTAAACATTTATTATACATGAAAGTTCAAAAAACATTTCTAAACAGCACACAGGGCATATAGATGAGTGGGTCATATGCAATGTATATCTAACTAACTGGCCTATTTTGACCTTAAATAATAAAATAAGCTTCAACAAACTCAAAACAGAGTAAAACAAACACTAATCTTTAAAAAATTAAGCTTTATTTAAAATAAAAAGTACTCAGTCATCAGTCTTACTGTTCATTACCAGCTTATTAACCAAAATTACACTGGAAACGATCAACACTTTACCTGATAAAAAGGAATAATTAGAAGATATCTTATTTAATTAATTATATATATATCAGAAATCTGCATTTAACCCATTCAAATCGACGTGTTTGACATAACAAAAAAATGTATCAAATGCAAATCCCTGATGCCTCATTGTCATATGTGTGGGATAATGTCATATTCGCATTAATTACCCCAAATATATTTCAAATTAGGATCTTTGTTTCCACTCAACTCACAAAATGATAAAACTGGCTAGCAATCCTATTGAAGAGTGTGAATGTGCATCACTAAACACTGGGAGAAAATTAAACACACAAGCCATGTGAAATAGCAATAGTTTTTGTGCATAATTAGCCTAATATATTGTATTTGACCAGAATGATTAACTGCTTGGTGTCTTTTGATCACTAATAATTTAGAACCAACATTGTGTTGTAGTTGTGCATGTTACTGTGTATATTATAATGTTTGGTTTGAAACAAATTTTAAATAATTACAATCCATTGATGATAAGTATGTTCATTACAAAATTGTGACAGTGTTTATGGCAAATGCTATATCAGATTTTGACCTATTCGCAATGAAAGATAAACACTCAATTAAAGTTTTTTTATTTTCTTTTACAACCTATTTTAAAGAGGTAATATAATCTACATTTTTGGGAAATTTTTGAATCTTGACATTAATTATTGAAAAGTACATGTTCTGATATAAATATTCAAATTATTTGCATCAAATAAAAATACCTTATTGTTCCTAACTTTGTTATTTGTAATTTCCTTTTAAGTTTTTTAATTGAAGTTTCCGGATAACTTTGCAGTTTGCTAAAAACAGCAATGTCATCAGTGTACATTAATAATATATAGTCCTCTTTTCTATACAAACTATTACATAGTTCATTATGTTGATAATTGAAATCAACCAAAATTTGGTTCAATTCAAAGTCCCACTGCTTGTGGCTCTGATGCATATGATAAATACTAATTCAAAATGCAAATACCATCTTTGTATCCTTTTACTATGTTACCTGGTTGTTGTATATACTCAGGGGAACATTAAGATTTCCTCACAAATAAACCAGCTCCTTCTGAGTATGAGTCCCATTTAAAGTACATACTGAAAAAAACAAATAAAAATGTTTTTACTTCAAAATTTGCAAGTAGTGCAAAGATGTCAGTAAATTTGAATGCCTTGAGCTTAAATTGTCTAAACCCTTGAGCTTATATTTTCACACTTTTTCTCATGTTTAATATTATATACCCACTTACAACCTAACACTTTTATATTTGAATCTGGTTTAACTAGATTCTTACTAATCTATCCTGCATTAATTTCATTGCCTGTTACAAAACTTTATTCCATTTATTTTTTATAAATGTTTCAGGGATTTCACTTATGTATATATCTCATGCAAAAAGATATTTTTGTATTGTGTTCTTCATTTGATTCATCTAGGAGAACTGAGTTAGTTTCCTCATTATTGAGTTTTTGTCCAAAATGAGGATTTGTAGTAGCAGGTTTAAAATTAAACTGATATGTATCAAAATTTAACAGGTTTTTTCACGATACTTTTTAACATATCATTTATTGGTCAAAAGTCTTGTGCTACTTAAAGTTGATAGTTAATTTTCACAAGTTTATTCATATGCTAAAGTGAGGGTTTCATCATACTTAAAAATAAATGTATATAAGTTTCTTTTGTGCTTCTTTAGTTTATATTTTCATTATTTTGTCTTCCATCTGTTTTGAAACATGTTACATGCATTTATATTATTAAAAGAAAGAGATTGTGCATGTGGCTGAATTGTACAAAAATGGAAAGTGCAGAGATAAGAAATTTGGTGTGATGAAAACATAGATGTTGATAATGTGCACTTTATGCGGTTTTTATTATTATTATTATTTATTTATTGTTCAGGAGATCGATATACAGGATTTTATGTGCACTGTATATAATTCTAGCATATATTATGTCACATGGCTTCTTAGTCTTTTTTTACTTTTTATTCACATAATTTTTTTGTAAATCATTATATTTCTTGATTAGTTTGTTCTTTGTTGTAAACTTATGATTCTGTTTCAAATGAATCATATAATGATATCCATTGGGTCATATAGAACTTCCTATTGTTAAACAAATTTTTATGGTAGCATCTGTGATATTGATAATTCTCCCGTTCAAAACATCCCGACTTCCTCAAATCTCTAAACTAAATATCCTCTAAATATTCTTATACTGTGTAATTCTTGTGCGTGTGTGCGCTAATTATTTGTTTCTTTTAATATTTTTTAAAATCATTTTATATTTTAAAAAATGTTTTTAGTACTAAATTTATATATTTGGCTTTGCTTTCTATATTATTTAGTAAATCATTCTTCCATTAAGGGCTAATTTATTGATTGACTGAAAATTTTTAAGAGGTTGGCTTACATTTAACACCTTGCCAGTGTCACCCGAAATTCAGTTCGGGTTCCAGCTGTGTTCGTTTCTACTTTAGGATACTTAATTCACTATTTTCCAAATAGATGGCATTAGTGGTTCTAATTTTTCACCGATTACGACTTCAGTCAAGGGAGGGAAAATGTGGGTGCTGTCAGATAAACAAAAACTCACTTGGATTGATAAACTAAGGCAGGGTTTTGTTTTCTCGTTTAGTTTCAGTTGCTTTTCAGTGAGTTTTTTTGCAAATAATTTTCTTTTTTTCGCAATGTCCAATTCAGACACTGATGTGGAGTACAATTTAGGTATTTTTAATTAATTAGGAATTAATTTTAATTAATAGGTATATTTAAAATTTTATTTTTGTAGTAAGAAACCATTCTCTAACTTTTGTATTAGTATAAAGAACAAAATTAAACAGTCAAAAAAAAATTCCATTTTTGGTCCATTTTTCTGAAATATATGTAATAGTTAAGGGGTTAAAGAAATTCATTTTGAATTTGAGGATGCAATTAAACTTCCCTACTATTATGCAAAATTTGAAAATCATACAACAACATTTCTGATACTGATAATCCTTTCATTCTAAACATCTGTATTTATTCTGCAAATCCCAAAATTAAATGCCTTTGAGGTATCCTTTAAGTCCTTACACAACAAAGTTCTTTTTTTTCCCCCACCTCTGTAGCAAGCTATGTTTGGTATAGTTGTTTAAATGCTTAAGTGCTAACTTCTTTCTGTCTTTTTCTCTGCACAGACTCTATTCTTGACCTTATATTTCTTCAGCTTCATATCTATTTTTTTCAAGTTACTTAAAAGCTTTCCTTTTTAAATTTTTTTCTTGAAATTAAATTTTTATATTTTAATTATTTAATGTTGAAGTGATTTTTATTTATATATTTGCATTCTTTGTAACCTAGCTCTTGAATGATATGTTATTAAGTTACAATTCTTCATCATCTAAGAATTTACTTTTTTTAATGAAACTTATGTATTTAATTAAAATTATCTCTATTCTGTTTATTCAAGTTAACCAGTTTTTGGTGAAGTCTCATTTTTAAATTTTTATAACTATCCAGAAATCTATCATTCCAAACAATATAGTATATAGAATGAACATTTGATCTCGTTCAAAAAAAGGACAGGTAAAAAACATATCAATTAGTGAATTTTTTACAAAATTTTAATTGCATAACTTTGGGTTAATACTGGTATTACTTTATATCAACTATGTTGTCATGAAAACTGTAATCATCCTCTATATCCCCTCCCTTTTTTTTCACAAATTTTTGTTTAATATTCTCCGATTTATTTTTTTTAAAATTATTATTTTAATTGTGGATATAATGAAGTTAATTTTTCCTGTTTAGAAGAATATAAATTTCTTTGCTTGATGGGTAGGCTTAATTGTTTCCTGTGCTATTTTCAGCGTGGTTGTTCTTTCCATTAAACATAGATTTTTTTTTTATTCAAAATTTTATTGTAATTAGAAAAAGTTTTTAATATTGAAATATACAATATATATAAAATAAATATTACTGTTTCACATATGTTACATGACAAAATCGAAAATTAATATTAACAGATTAGGAATCATTTATCGACTTCCTATATTTTATCCTTAAAATGATGTTATATGCTTTTGTGATATCTATATTTAATCCTTTATTTCAGGCTGCTACTGATAAAGTAACCATATCTACAATCAGGAAGGATGATGGTACTGATCTTTTATTGTTGACACTCCTTACAAAAGACTAATTTGTTTTATGACTTCTTGAGGAATTTAAAGTTTCATGGGATAAGAAATTTTTTTTGTTTTTGTAAATATGTATTTATTATTCTTTTTTAGATATTCGTAATGTTTTGGTACATGTTCGTAATGCATTTTTGCTGTAAATGGATTTGAACTGTTTTTTGGAAATTTCCGGTGAGTTTTTTATATGGCAGTTAAGAAAATATGTATGTTTTTCTCTTCTTGAATTATATAGAAAAGAAATCCTGAATATCTTTCCTCTGTTAAAAAGATAAGATTTCTAGCATAATTTTGACTCTTATTACGAAACATATAGAAAAAGTAGAGTATGCAGTTTTGTTTGATGATGCTTTCCATATAATTAACATTCCCCATGAAATGTATTGTTGTATTTAATGGTGAAATTTATCTGAATATGAATTGATAAAAATATCTACTTTCTTTTGTTAAAAATTTGAAATGTTAATGATTAATTTAGTTTATGCAAAGGAAATTTGATTTTTTTCCCCCAAAAAAAATTGCTAGATTTCTTTTTTCTCCTCATGAATTGGTGCTATTCATTTTATTACAAAATACAGACACACTTTGAGTCTAATCACTTCAGTTCTGTTATTATTTCTTTTATGAATTCCTGTTATTACAAAATACACAAACCCACTTAGTGTTTAATCTCTTCAGTTCTGTTATTATTTCTTTTACAAATGTTATGTAATGTTTTACATTTTTTCATATCAAAACTATGCACTGCCATCTTTTAATAATGCATTTTGTGTATTATAATCTCTTTTGCAATTCTTTAAGAGTAAATAGTATTATAAATATGTTACTAATAAAACTATATTTCTTAATCATATAAGCTTCTGTTTTGTGATTCTTTTTTTCTGGCTAACTATTGAAAAATAATATTGAATTATGCATTAGCCAAAAATATCCAGAATAAAGGAATACATAAGGATTTTAAATATTCCACATTTGTGTTATCAATGTAAATTTAATAATAATTTATCATGTTCTGTGTATTATTTTCAAAGATATTGCTTATATTCATTTCAAGAAATATTTTGTATCTATTTTTTTATTTCTCAGATATTTGTGAATAAATTTGATTTTTTAAATTTAAGCTTGGATTTATTTTAGTACGAAATTTTCATTTTTAAGTAATTATTGCTTTCTCAAATAAATGTTAATGTTCTTTTAGGAGATATCATACAAATTAGTTAGAAGTCGTGAATAAAAGTACCACTAAATGTTTTTCTTTTGGAAATATAATGTTGGAATATAGTTTATGGTGTTCCAAATTCTGTGTATTAGAATTTACTACCTCATCATAATTAGAATAAGAAAAATCGTAATTAGCTATTTTTACTTTTTAAAGAATATTTAAATGTGGAAAAAGATTAGAACTTCTCTCTTAAGGGAACTCTGTAAATAGTGAGAGTCCAAAAGAATTTACTTTGAATCTATATTTTCAATTGTTAGTCTTGGCAATAAAACACTTGGCCATCGAGCAGCTGTTCACATGTCCATTTCCAATTCAATTAAAAACCGTTTAGACTTTGAGGAAACTGAGTAAGTATGGATACAAGGCTGGTCTCGATCTGGTTGGATGAGTAAACTGGTTGGTGGATTTTGAGAGAAATTTCTATTCCTATAATTAGAAATGTTTATTGTTTTAAGGCAGGAGTTGGCAAACTCTTTTTGGTAAGGGCCATATCACAGCATTTATAAACTCATCAGGCCAGGTAAACAAAATTGAAGATATCTTAGGCCAGTTCTACTCATTGAGCAACGACATCAACAAAAATTTCTTTTATGTATATATATGTATATGCAAGTATTTTACATAACATTTATGTACACATGCTAACACATAACAAAGGAATAAAATATTTCCTTTTATTAATGAATGTATTATACAACTGGTTGAATTTTGGGTTATTACAATTAATGCAATTGTTTTTAATGCAATACTATTTCATCATACTAGAGTTCAAAATTCGTACTTCCTATTAGTAAAACCATTTGCAAATTATCCTCTGTTAATAATTACATGTATTGTAATTTTATATATTTAATTTCCATAAATATCCTTTTGAATTTTAAGTACTCTCAAATACAGATGTAAATCCTGAAGCATATTGATTTGATCTTCTGAAAAATATTTATAGATTTTCCAATTGAATATTAGACAGCTTTTCAATTGTACAGCCAAATAACTATGAAATATTGAAATAACTTAAGCAATTACATGAAGATTTAAGAAAGGCTATTGTAATTTTTTTTCATGCAAAAACAATATTAACCTACAGGGCAGATTAAAAACATACTGCTGACAGAATTTGGCATGCAGACTGTAGTTTGCTGGCCCTTGTTTTGTGAGAAAGGCTTAGGAATTTAAAAGTTACTTATATGGGAGCTGGGAGTCCTGGAACTTTTATTTCAAAATTTTAAATAAGACATAATTTTTGAAACATGTAATAAATAATGTCATTTTGTACTAAAAATCAAATTTTAATTTTAAAAAAATTATTAATTAATACATATCTACTTAAAGATATATGAAGAGGACAAAATCTTTTTATTACGGATTGAGGCAGAGTGATAAAATATGTATAGTCAATAATAAATTATTGAAACAGCTGGATAAATAAATATGTGAGAAAAAATTTCTGCAAATCTTATGGAAATTTAAAAATAAAAGTACAGGAAGGCATAAGAATTGAGGAGGAAGAAATAAAGAATGTTTTAAAATGACTTTTCTCTTGATTAATTATGTATTACAAATTTCAGAAATTTTATGGCAATATACACAAAATTGTTTAAATTCTGTTTGTGTTACGTTTTATGTTAATCATTCAGGTATGGAAATTTGAATTAGAAAAACTATGGATTTTTTAGTCTTTATAGTTTTTTTCTGTATTTATGAATTTTTTTGTATTTTATTAATGCATATTTGAGTTTGAGAAAAATATGCTGATCATCTTTTATTTAAAAAAATATAGTAAATTAGAAGAAAAAAGTAATAAATTTGTTCTTATAATATGCTATCTCCTAATGAAAGCACTGAGTTTTACCACCAAAATAGAAAATGGTTTTATAAAAAATATTTGTGTTTTTGAAATTGATTGTTTTATTTTGCATTGTAATATTAAAGTTATGAATTGCTATGGTTTTTGCTGAAACATCCCTTTAAAATTTTGCAATGCATTTCATGTTTATTAATTTTAGATCTGTGTATGTCTTTGAGATACACATTATTGTAATGTAGTAATCATAAACAGTTCTCATTTTATGTCTGAACTGTATTTCACATTTCAGCAATGTGATTTGCATTTGAATTATAATACTTTATTTGTAGAGGAATATGAATGTATTGAAGTAAAATTCTTAAATTTGTTTTTCATGTATGTGTTTTTTTTAAAAAAAAAATTCTGAAATAAACGTTTTTCTACTTGTAAAATATTCACATACCTTTCATTTACAAATATCTCATGGTAAAAAAAAAATGCATCCATTTTTTTTTATTTATTTATTTGTAATGAATATTGCTAAATTGGATGAACTTCACTTCAGAAATGAATTGCTTGATAAAGGGTAGGAAATATTTTTTGATGTGTACAAATTATTTTGCACTACATGCTATTTTTACAGTCTTGATCTGAGTTTGAGAACGAAAGTAAATATTGTGATATTCTTATGAAAAGTAGATGAATATAAATGTGTGTGTAAAGATTTCCAAGTACAATCAATCCTGTGGGGATTTTGATCCATTTTGTTCATAAACCATCTCAGGGAATGTGCTAATGCTTTTTTATTTTGTTTAGTATTTGTCCACATAAGAATTAATTGTGTAACATGTGATATATAAAAAAAAACTGGATTAACCAATCTAGTTGGGAGGAAGTTTTGAGAATATTTGCAGTGATGAAAGAGGAGACGAGGTTTTTTGGAATTAGAATAGAGATATTTATTTGATTCACTTTCACTGCTTGTATTATCTTTTTCTTCTAGTGTACATCATGACTCCAAGTCTCTGTTTTTATGTTTGTATATGAAATAATCCTCACCAGCAATAAATAATAATATAAAGGACTGAAATTCTTCCAAGAGACATACTACTACTCCTTAAAATCAAGATTTAATAATGTTGTCTTGTACTGTATTAGATTTAATTCAGAAAGAGTTTCATACTTCATATATGTATATATATGCATGTATTATTTCCATTGAAAGAATACTGTGAAAATATATGTTACAAGCATTTTTTTTATTTGTCAGTGATAAGATGAAATTATATTTTGTTTTTATTAAGATGATTCCAGATTAGTCTAGTCGGTTAGACAGTAGTAATAATTGTTGGATCATAAGTTTAATGCCCAGTCCTGCCAAAGATGTGTGGATTACTGAGAGCTGCTGCATGGAGCTTTACTTTTAATATTATCACACCTTTATTTAGATGCTTGGAAAGTGAAGTGCTGATTTGAGTGTTGGCATTATCTCTTTACAGTAATTCAAACTACAAGTTTTATTGCTGATTGTCTTATAAACATTAATCACATAACCTAACAAAAATGTATTGAGGTAGGCACATTATATTTTTCAACACTTATATATAATATACACTTTGATCAAAAGGATCAAATTCAAATAAATTAAATAAGGATGCTGCTTATAATTTAATTTATTGTATTGATTGATTAAAAAAAAGTTTGTCAGTAATGATTATTTTGAATTGCATATAATATTTATGTTGATAAAATTAAACATTAATATTTAGTTTCTCATATATTTGTTTGAAACCACAAACTTTAAAACTGTATATTCATCTGTATCACAGTAATTATTCATATTAAAAATATTGTTATCCTTGTGGATTTTTGATATTTTTCATTTGTACAAGGGGAGTATAGTGGATGCAATCACGAGCCTAAATAAATTTGCATCATTAACATATATATTTTCTCAATTATTATCATTAGAATTTTTTTTTTAAGCATTTAGTCTATACAATTATGAAAGCTAGTTGTCTTTTTAGATGACAATATAAGTTGCCACATTTTATCTCTCTCTCTCTCTCTCTATATATATATATATATTATCTGGAAGCATATTAGAAAATAAAAGTGTTTTACTTCTTTAGCATGACTTAAAGAGCTCATGTTTCAAATGAAAATCAATTATAATACTTATTTAATATACTTTTTTTAAAAAATGATGAAAAGTTCTTTGCTGCTCTTTATTATTAATGTATGCTCGTCAATGTTTTGTAGTTTAGAAAGCAACTTTATCAAGAAAGATTTCTTTTTCATAAAAAGTAGTACATTTCATGTATTATATTGATGGGGGATAAATTATATATTTTATTAACTTCTAAATAGTGTAATACATGTACCATTTCAAATATTTATTGTATGTAAACTTATTGGTTTGCATTCCTATCAGCTTTAAAAGTGCAGAGGAAGGGGGATATTGTAATGTTATATGTATAATTATTACTAAGAAATAACCGAGATATCTGGATAACATTTATTCTGCATATTAATTGATCTATATGTAATCTTCAAGGGCTTACCTTCTTCAAGTAGATTTGGACATCGCTCACCCGAGGCATCCTAGTGATCATTATCTTTTCCTATGGGGTTTACTGCCTTTGGTAGACCTGCGCAAGGAATACTCTAGTGATCCTCCTTGTAAATCAATTTTTTTCTCCCCCCCCCCATTTGTTTCAAACGTCTAGATCACAGGTACACCCTATTTGGCACAGCATAGCCATTTCTGGATTTTACTTTATTAAACTTAACCGTCATTAACTTATCCATGTGTAAATATAGGTGTAAATTAAAGCTATTCATGTTGATTTGTTTGGTTTCAGGAAGCCATAGTATGGTAAAGTTTTAATTATTATCCCTGGATATCATAAAGTTTTAATTATTAATAAAAATAACCGAGATATAAAATTCTTTTTTATTTATTATTCTTAAGACTTCTCTACATAGTCACCGTCAAAAGTTATACATTTCACCCTGCATATCTTGAGTTTTTGATAGCCATCATTGTAGAACTCAGCTGACTAAATACTCAATCTTCTCCCTTCTGCTGATTACTTCAATATACGGCTTCTTGAAACCGAACAAACCAACATTAATAACAGTAATTTACTCCATTATGTATATAAAGATCAATTAATTTGCAAAATAAATTTTATCCGAATAATTTCTTAGTAATAATAACTAACTTTAAAGTACCCCCTCATGTATATTAGTCTCCAAAAGTTATGATAATAGCATGAAATTTGGATTAATTATACTTCAAACATTTATTGAATGTTACATAATTTTAACATCAAGCGTAATTTATGAGTAAAGAAATGCCTTTTTATAAGTCTATTGTTTAATTTAAAAGAAACATTACAAATATTCTTGTGAAAAAAGTGTATTAATAAAGAATGTGACCGCTCCTACATATAATACATTGGCAACATCGACTTTCTTTATTATCGATTAAGTTGTGGCACACTTGAAGGGTAAGCAAAGTTCTTGTTCCAGTTTAGTGGAGGGCTTATGGTCAATTCATTTGTCTTCCGATGTAGTCTCAAAGACGCTCTTTCGCCCTAAGGTTCGGAGATCAAACTGACCATTATTTGATTCGCTGCTTACCTTGATCCTTACGATATTCTCATACCTAGCTAGATGAGATTGAACCTAATCTATTAGAATGAATTCATCACCCATAGCATCAGTACATGATGATGGTGTGGCATTGTGCTCCATTTTTCGCTGCATTCCTAGTTTTTCATGGAGCAACGCAGATCATTATGGCCACCCAGAGAGATACCAACCCTTCAACTAAAATATAATTATACCTCTATGACAGTGCCTTTTAACAAAGTTGGATTAGTAATGTATGAAGCCTTCTCAGTCCATATCAGTAAACGACCTGAATCGAAAGCAAACTGGAATTTGAGAAGAATACAGAAGTCTATAGCTGTTTGGTTCAGGTAACGAGCTCCCTTGCCCAACATATATGTGCTTCCTCGATTAAGAAGGACTCGTACAGCGGATATCATGGTGTAGAGTCCTTGATTGTCAAGACTTCTGCTCACCGTAGAGGCAGAGATTGTCAGCCATTACGGTCTGTGTTGGAGCACAGAGTTGTTTGGACTCTGTTAAAGGAAAGAGGAGCACATTAGTGTTCCTCTTTCGGCCTAAAAGAGCTAGGGAACAATGTAGCTCAGGGGCTACAATTAGTGGATGATTTCGATAATGAATTAGGTTTCAAATGGATTACAGAGTCTTTGGACTACGCTATAAAACATTTTAATATGTCTAGCCACAACATATGTTAGGTCCACTTCCATAAATCCGATTGCACAACAAATCGACATTAAACGACGTCTCGTAGTATCTTCTGCTGACGATGAATAAGCGGTAAAAAATTATAAAGTGAGGTATTCTCAGTTTCTCTTCCGACTTCTGTATAGTCCTCGGGAGCTTACCTTTTCTAAATAAGTAAGGGATTCATGACCCTTGCATCTTATATATCTTTTTCTTTCCCATGCGGTTTATGACCCGTGTGGTGACCGAGGATGACAGAATAGTCTCACTGTAGCTCATGCATGTCGTAAAAGGCGACTAAAATGGGTACCCAGCGTCTGGGGGTATAACCGGGCACCCTGCGCCTGGGGATTATATCAGGGACTTGCCTTCTTCAGGTAAGTACGGGCATCATGACCCCGAGGCACCTTAGTGATCTTTTTCTTTCCCATGGGGTTTACTGTCTTTGGTAAACACGGGTGACGCACTCCCTTGATACCCTAGCGATCCTTCTCTATTTTCGACCCTCCTTCTCATCAACCATTTTTACCTTTTTTTTTTTTCAACTTCACGTCTAGACCACAGTTAAATCATTTTTGGCGCAGCATAGCCATATCTGGCTCTTGCGCCAATGAACTTTACATTCACTCACTCACCCATGCGGTTTATTGTCTGTGGTAAACACGGGTAATAAAATGTGTAAACTGTAAACTAGCGATCCGTCTCTATTTTCCAGCCTCCTTGTCAGCCATTTTTTCAAACGGCTAGATTACAGTTGGACCTTGTTTGGTGCAACATAGCCCTGTCTGGCTCTCGCACCGTTAAACTCCACCATTACTCACCGACAGCTATATAAGTGTCCAATTTTCTTGAGAAAAATAATGGTGGATATAATTTTCATAAGGTCTTATTGATGTTACTTATGATCATTCATATAAGACCTATTTACCTTTTTTTCATTCTTCTAATGAGAAAAGTGTCAAAATATTAGTTTGTTATTAACTTTTAGAGGTTACTATTATTAAGTGCAATTTGACCAAACATGACACTCTCGGCAATAAATATAACCATTCGAAAACGAGCATAGTTCGTATACTTGTGTAGAAATTCCGTTATAGTAGTTTGTATTTATTTGGGATGAAATTTGTATTAGCGCACTCCGATGCAATCCGTAGAATGGTTGAACCACTGAAGGAAAAGCAAAATTTTATTTCGATTTTCAAACCTTTAGTATCATAATTATATTTTATTAGTTTACTGGTGTAAATTTCTTATACAAAAGTGAAACAATTTATTAAGGAAATATACATGCAATGTGTAAAGTTTCATTGAAAAGAGAAATATTAAAGCTTGTTATGTTAATTCAGAGAGATTTTTCTTGGATTATTTGCACTGGTATAGAGGCTGCTGTTTCATCTAATAAATACTTAACCTCCCTCGGTTCTGTATAGTTTGCTGTATCCACTGAAAAACTGGCTGCTGTTTGAATTTCATGGTTAAAATACTCCTCGTGATCATTTTTTGAGACATATGCAGCTTCTGTTGAATTAAGATTTTGGTAATCATGCGTTTCTGTAAAATAAAAAAAAAATAACTATGAGTACAGAACGCACATACTGTCTAAATATCAGTGAAAAATATTGAGCTGCAAATATGAGAATTTTTTTGCTGTTTGGAAAGATTAAAATAAAATGATGTGTGATTTTACGTTGTATTCAAAAATTTAATTGTATTAAATAAAGAAGTAAATAATACGAGATAAAAACCAACGTTTTTATATGGTGTAAAAGTTTATTAAAAAAATTATTGATCTGTTAGTTAAAACTTGTCGCAAATGTCTAAATATTGCATTGGCAAATGTCTGAATATTGTTCAGCCAAAAAAAAATCGCCAAGTTTGGCAGTTTTTGAAATCACGCCAAGTGATTGGGCTAAACCAACACCTCCTAGATACAAGGCCTAGGCGCTGAAACGAGAGATGATTGTGACGTCACACATAGTAAGGATAATCAACCGGCTTGAATACATCAGTTACATAAGGATGTATCTAGTTGTTGTTGGCTTAACATTATTATTGAAAAAAGTGTTTGGCGCAGCATAGCCTGCTTTGGCTCTTGCGCCATTAAAATCGACAGTCACTCACTCACTCACATTATTGAAAAAAAATCATTGAAATATTTGTTAAAACTTGTCGCAAAAATCTAAATATTGCATTGTTAGGCTAGTAAGAACGATTCCTTAAGTTTCAGAGTTCTAGCTTGATTTGAAGTTCGTTAAATTAACGATCAAAATGTTGATGACACACTGATACGCCAAGTGAAATACATAAAAACGTTTTAAAAAATAAAATAGTGAAACATAAATATTTTTTAAAAATAGTTTTAGGTAAAATATAAATTTGCCATTATTTTTCCACAGAAAATGAGGAACAATAAAAAATTATGCGATATGTTGAGGAAGACAATTATTTTAAACAAGAAGTGCATTCAATATTTTTGTGTCATTGGCTTGTTTGAATGATTTTGTGCAAGAAATAATAACTCTTTAAAAAACATATTTACAAATTATATCGAGAAAAGAACTTCATAATTTTTCTAACATAATTATAACAATCATGTGAATGAACTACGTTCTTATGATAATTGAAATTATTCAACGGGAGAGGGGGTTGAATGCCCAAAATCTAGAGATTTTTGATAATTCTTTCATTTCTATTTCAAGAAATCTGTATGAGGTAATTGATTGCTTATTAACGTCGCTTCAAGAAGCAACACAGGGCCGCGGTAGCCTAGTGGTCAAGGTCGTGGACTAGCGGCTGGCGGTTTTCGTTCAGTCGCGGGTTCGATCCTTGGCCGCCAAAGACCCGCCGTGTAGCCGAGGCTGATGCACGTTAAATCTGTTCAGGGCCCAAAGTCCTCCCGTTGGCGTGGTGTGGATGTTAGGAGAGGGGGGTGCCAGCTCAGGTGTCGTCCTCGTCACTTGACCGTGGTTCAAAATTACGAGGTCCGTCGCCAATAGCCCTCGTGTTGCTTCTAGTGCGACGTTAATAAAACTAAACAAGAAGCAACACGAAGGATATTGGTGACGGACCTAATAATACTCAACCACGACCAAGCTATGAGTGGTCAGTGGTCGCGATCTCGTGGCCAGCGTTGTTTCTGTCGAAACATGGATACGAGTACTTCTGCCTCGTCATGTAGCGGGATTGATGCGCTTTAAACATGTCGCGTGAATCTCCAAGTCCTCGCGTTGGCATGATGTGGAATTTGGATAGGGCGGTGCCAGTTGGGGCCTCTTATCCTCGTCGCTTGACCGAGGTGTAAAATTACGAATTCCGTCGCCAGTAGCCCTCATGTTACTTGTAAGTGCGACGTTAATAAAATCAATCAATCCCTTTCGAGTTTGTACGTAAAGGTCCGGAGCATTCTGCGTATATATACATACACACAGTAGTGACCAAAATTGTGGACACTTCTGGAAATTTTTATGTTTTTGAACTTTGTATGCGTATAGAAAACGTTACGTTTCACAAAATGCAAAGTGGTATATATCATTTTAAAGACAATTTGGTACTTGTCTATTATAGTGGCGCCCATCAAATTATGATTACGCCAAGTCGTCGCCAAACTCGTGAAGCCTATCTTTTGATATAATCTACTTGGCGATATTTCTTAGTCGCTTGGCGATTAATCATCGGTCGCCGCTATAATAGACAAGTACCGAAAAAGTAATACAAAATTCATTACAGAAAACAAAATTTAGATATTTGCAATAGATAAAAGATTTAAACAGCAATAGTTATCGATATACATTAGATACTGAGGATTGAGGTCAGGACTGTGTCCTGATTCAATGCTCTTTGTACGAAACAATTCTTTCGATAATTTTGCTGTGCGGCAGAATCCTGCTGAAAAATAAATGAAGCATTGTTGGGAAAGAGCTACCTGATGGAAGGTAGAAATTTTGATTCCAGAATAATATCAATGTATTTTCCGACATTCAATGTCCCATCGATGACATGAAAACGAATAGCACCATCTTCTGGCATGCATGACCAAATCGTAACACAAAATGAGTTCTTCACAGTTGCCGGGATGCAGTCAGGATGTGGCTGTTCTCCTAATCTACGTCTAACATATTTTCGTCTATCACTACAGAATAACGATATCTTAGTTTCATCTCTCCATACATCTTGTAACCATTGATCATCTTTCCAACTAATGTGTTCCTTGCCCACCTTAATTTCTTTTTTTATTTTGCGCTGCTGCAAATTTAAATAAGGCCTTTTTCGTGAAATTCTGCCTCTCAGTCCAGCATCTGTTAATCTTCTCCTCATTGTCCTTGAACTGACAGAAACGCTAACATCATTCAGATAGCTTCTGATGGCGGTAGATGACATTCTTAGATCATGGAAACATAGTCTTTTTATTCTTCTGTCATCAACAGATATGGTGCACCTTTTTTGGCCTTTTCCTACTTTGTTTATAATTGAATTTGTCTCTTGATATCAAAAACAAAGCTTTAGGACTTCAGATGTAGTCACTGAATCACCCACTTGTCTTGTAATTTCAGCATAGGAAAGACCACTTTCTGGTAACACAATAATCTTACATCTCTTTCTGGGTGTCCAATCTACTCTTTTATTTTATGTCATTGCTTCTTAACTAATAATAACCTTCGTATTGTTTCTAGTGCGACGTTAATAAAACCGAACCAAAGCTTCTTGACTAAATATTAAAATTTTTTACAGTTCCTACTTTTAAATTGATTATATTAGAAGTACACACACACAGTCTACAGAAAAAAGCACAATAATGACTTGTTCCAATTGTAAACATGATGTCAGCTCCTTCTGGCAGTTACTAATATTTGATTAGTTCCCTGAACAAGAAGAGTGATTAGCCAGGAAAGTTAGACATTACAAATTACTTTATAACTGTGTTTGTATTTTAGATTGAAGTACGCATAACTTTTTGTGTATTGCAAATATTTTAATTTTGTTTTTTGAATTGAGTTCAATATTAAATTTTCTTTAAAACGATCTATACTACTTTGCATTTTGTGAAACGTAACATTTTCTATAAGCATGCTAAGTTAAAAAACATAAAAATTTCCAAAAGTGTCCACAATTTTGGCCACCACTGTATATATTAAACTACACAAAAAAAGAAATAAGAAAAAATCTAAATATAGAATGTGCTAAATGTCCCCATCACCTTCAGCACTGCAGTTGCATATTGTATTCGAACTTAAATTGAATCTATTCAGATATTTTTTAAAGTTACCGTGACCTGTAAGAAATTGCATAATTTTAAAACTAGTAAAGAAGTGACGGCAAGACGTTCTTATATTGACGTCTGAAAAAAAAACCTTTTCGTGATGCTTGCTGTATTTGATTTATTATATATTTCATTTCATGATTTCAGGACACTTTCCATCATAATTTTTTTAAAGTACGATTGAGGAATATTAACTTTAAGATCAATTTCTCGCTTCATGACAGTCTTTACCTGAAAGTCAGCCCTCTCATTGCCTCAAATACCTGAATGTCCACGTACAAAAAAAAAGGAATGTTCTGATCTTTGAGGTATTTGAGATGCTTTTGAATTTCAACTACAATATCATTTGAGGAAGAGATGTTTTCAATGTTTCCAAGGATGCGAGTGAATCAGAACAAATCAGATAGCTCGAGGTAACACAATTTTATTGAGCAAACCACTTGATGGTGAAGTTTAAGCACAAAAATTCAGCTACAAAAACAGTGCACTCGTCTCTGATTCTGTATTGTAAGTATTGAACTTCAATACCTTTCCGAAAGACAACAAAACCAAAAACCACCCTACCATTAATTTTACTGTCATCAGTAAAAACCGTGAAAGGGAATTTTTCCTCGGAGTTTGAACTAAATTCAGTCAATTGTATGGCATTTCTCTCTGAAGGGTGGGGTAGATCAGAGAGTAGCAAAACACAATCATATCCTGAGAAGAAAAAAGCCGCGAGCTCTTCTCTGAGAGCAAAGTTATTTAAAGTAACATTGTCAATTGGCAGAAAACCAGAAATTATAAGAACAACATCATAACTTAAAATTCGATATCCAGAAATAGCTCGATGGAGTACTCGTCTTTGAATTCGTCTCAAAAGTTTAGAATTAATTTTTTTCTTTAATAAAACACCCAAAACCCTTGAGCCGTACATAATGAACGGTTGAATTCCTTGTTTATAGATAAGTGAATGCACGTTAAAATTGATGCCTTAAGTGTTTCGTGCAATTCTGCCCAATCCCTGATGCAGTTTTTCACACTTGTCTGATATGTAGGTTAAATGGGGCTTCCATGAAAATTTACAGTCAATAATAACACCAAGATATTTCATTTGCTTAACGACAGTCAAAGGAATACCATTAAGACATAGCTGGTAAGAGTCATAACAAATATTTCATTTTTCAATGAACATAACCTTTGTTTTATTAGGGTTAAATTTCAATTTAAAAGTTTTTGGCCATTCAGAGGCAAAGTTTAAAGTATCTTGAGCGAGTAGAAAAGTTTCATGAAGATTTTTATCTTGAAAACAAATTAAAATATCATCTGCAAAAGCTATGGTATCACAACAAGCAATAATATTGAGCTTAATTAGGAGATTGTTTATAATTATATTCCAAAACGTAGGTCCTGAAACTGAGCCTTGAGTGCAACCTCTCTCAAGTCGATGAACCGCAGAAGCTGAACCAAGTTTCATTTCAGCCACTATGTCATTCAAATAATCAGCAGCTAGTGCAAAAATATTTGCCGGCAAATTCGCTTCCCGAAGGAGATGGAGAACACCTGGCCACCAAGAATTGTCAAATGCACCTTTTATATCTAGGAATACCAAAATTATGTGGAGATTCTTTTTTTGCCTTTTTGGACAATCTCCTTGAGACGTAATAGAGCATCCTGGATGCTTCTCTGAGGAGTAAACCCATACTGATCACAGGAAAGAAAGTCACCGTGTCGCAGATGCCAGCAAATTAACTTAGAAAATTAAGATCACAATTAAAAAGAATCGTTTTTGTGATTAAATTTTGCATTCGCAAATACTTACCTAAAGTTGTTACTATCCAATTTTCTGCATCATATTTCTGCTGATACTCATCAAGGCTTAGTTCATTGTGATTTTCAGATGAAGTTAAATAAATATTTGAATAACTTGTGTTTTCAGCATTTAATACCATTATTTCCTTCGAGCTTAATTTGTGTGTATTTCTCTTTTTGTTTCCAGGCTTTGATTGTTTTCTTGATTTCTTCTGGCGTGGATTCATATAATTCTGTGAATGAAAAATAAATTTTGAATAGTTCATATAATAATATATTCCATGACCAATTCTAGACTTTCAACTAATCATTGTATTTGAAAATCAGCGATCTCATCAAGATAAAACTTATTGATGATCAATATAAACTGTGCTTCATATTATTTAAAAAAATTATTTTACCGTAAAAAAATTTAATTTCTACTTTAATATCTGACAATGATATTTTTCTGTTTTGTGTTTCTGATGTAAAAGACACATAATTCAATTCTCTGAAATTTTACTCCTTTATGAATCTTTTAAACATTTTTATTTTAATTTGCTATTGAAAACATTTCGATTTCCCACCTTATTAGTATCACGTAAACAGTGCCGTATCGTTTGTATGAGGCACCTATGTACTGCACCATCTACAATAAAATACCCACATTAGTATCAAAAACATTTCTACAGATTTTTTTTTATGTAAGTGTGTGTTTATAAAAACGTATACTCAAAAATAATTTATTTTCCTCAGTTTTTATAAAAAAGATTATATTGATCAATATTATTTATAAAGCATTTTGAACTCAACGTAACACAATTACGTGTCGTTTATTACATCAGTTATTTTTATCCTTTGTGCTTATCGATACTATTCAAAAGCTGTAAATCGAAGAATTCCTCATAATGAATGAAGATTTTTTCAAGCAAGAATAACAGCAACAAAAAATAATTCGAGATAAAAACCAACGTTTTTATATGGTGACAAAGTTTATTTAAGAAAATTATTGAAATATTAGATAAAACTGGTCGCAAATATCTAAATATTGCATTGATAGACAAGTAAGAACGGTTCCCAAAATTTCAGAGCTCTAGTTTGATGGGAAGTTGGTTAAATTAATGATGGAAAATTTGATGACACACTGATACACGCAGAGACAGACACACACCAAGTGAAATACATAAAAGCGATAAAACTCACTAAAATTAATTAATTCATCCGGTAAATTAAATGGTTGGAATGCAGTTTAACCCAACCACCCTTGGCGACAAGAATTATTTGGTGGTATTTTGCCAAATGTGGCTTCCCTGTTCCGTTTTACGGACTTAACGTTCAACCCAAAAAATCGCCAAGTTTGGTGCCAATTTTTGAAATAGCGCCAAGTGATTGGACTAAACTGCATTATTAAAGAAAATATGAGTTAAAACTGGTCACAAACGTCTAAATATTACATTGTTAGGCGAGTACGAACGATTCCCAAAATTTCAAAGCTCTAGCTTGATGGGAAGTTGGTTAAATTAACGATCGAAAATTTGATGACACACACACTAAGTGAAATTCAGAAAAACGTTTTAATAACTGTTACTTATTATAATATAATATAACTCGTGCTAGGATTAAGCACGAGTTATATTTTTAATGCGAGTAATTGTATGCCAGAAGCAAAGGATATTATGTCCATTTCTGAAATTAGTCAGGCGAACAGCTTGAAGGGTTTGTATGTTTTTTTATTAACAGCTTGCTTGTTAATGAATATTTGTTCAGTAAACTCTTGAACATTTTAAATTATATCTGTTTAATTCGATATATGATTTTTAAATTATATAATACTCTTTTCAAGCCTTATTTTTTCTTAAAATATTACTGATTATTATTCGAAAAAATGGACATGGTGCCCTTTACCTCCGGCAAAATAAATTTTAAGTGGGAGAGGGAACATATTGTCTCTGTGTGTGTGGATTTTGATCTGTTATTTTAACTTCTTGGTTATGAAATATAACGTTTCAATGTTATTATCAATATCTATAAATGGCACTTAATTCTTTGATTCGCAACTTTTAAAAAAAAATTAGGCATTTTTAATCATGAAGAGCTGATCAATTTGTGCATGCAGTTGTTACGAACTACGTGAATTATTGGATTCATTGTTACGTAATGACAGGTCTAAGTAGTCCTAAAAATGAGGGTTGATTACCTTTACTCAAATGTTCGGATCACTGGCAGTCAAGTGTTTACAGTCTAGGCTCAAGATCAATAGAATTTTAGTTGAAGAATCCAACTCTTCTTAGAGTTGTATTACCCGTAAAACTAACCAAATTAAATCTTAAGGTTTTGATAAAATTTAAGTTCATACTGGTTCTTTCTCTGACTGTTTTCTACATAACTTGATTATAAGTGGAAAGTGCCGAAATATCTTAAAACTGTAATCCCTTCACAGATTAATATAGCCCTGATCAAGATTCCACTAAATACGCCGTGGGAAGAAATGACGGTCGCTATACATTAAATCAAACTAAGCTCAAAGCCCTTTATGAAGTGGAAGTTTGAGGAGATATCACCTTATGCGTCGGTCTCAGCATCCGAAGACGTAATCAATCTTTTCCCATTAGCTTATTATGCTACAGTATTTAATACAAAATACGCAAAGAAATAATGTTACGAACATGAGACTGCAGCAGTTCTTTTGTGAAGGAAAATAAACATTTTCAGAGATGTCATCAGTTAGCAAGGGAAGTTTAAGTAATGACCTCTTGGCTTTGGCGACGGATTTAGCGACCATTTTGGCGACTTCGGTGATGTTCTTTGGTGAAATTAGTATTACGACGGACCAGTCCTTTTTGGACAAATTTTTTATTGAAACTTAACAATAAAAATTAATAGTTCAATCATAAGCACAGTTATTGTGGGTGTCAACGTGACAGTATTTACCCACGTCCGTTATTGCTGAATGTCGTTCAGCTTCCTTTACAGTTATTGTGGGTGTCAGTGTGACAGTAGCTACCCACGTCCGTTATTGCTGAAAGTCGTTCAGCTTCTGCCTAGTTTTAACAGTTGACCGGTAGGAGGCGCGCACATGCGTCAACAGGTGACAAACGGAAAGATCTCGAATGTACTGGAACCTAGACGAAATATTGATTGGAAAGAAAGCTACGAACTTTTCGTGAGTTTTCGGTGTGATGTCAGGCCTGGCCGGAAGAGGTATAAATATGCCAAGAGTCTGATAGGCTAAGAATCAGTCTGTCTTTTGGAATGAGTCTGTTTGTCAGTCAATGAATCTGTCTTTTTTTTGAGTCTTTGTTACGGAGATCGATCGGAAATCGACTGGAAGCTGTCGACACTTGGAAGTGAAGCATATCGGGTGAATTTGGGAGAAGTAGCGTGTGTCTACCTGAAATTGTAGGAACCTGCCCTGGAAATGCAGAGAGTTACAATGGAGATTCCTCCGTAGAGTGAACTAGTAAGCTGGTGAGCTGAATGCTGCTGATATAATTGTGACTGTTATTACTTAGTTTTTTTTGTTGTTGTTTTGTTTCTGTGTCACTAAACCGTGCAAGTGATGTGTATTTGTTTGTACTGTAATTTTCTGAGCTCGGCTATTTGTGAGTTATCTTCAAGACTTGTTAATAAAGTGACATTAGTCGTTATCCTCCGTATTAGACTGATTTCGCTCCCACGCACTCAAGAAATTTTTCGTAACAATATGAATATTTTCTTACTATTTTGAAATACAGTAACGAAGCTATATGATGTGTTATATCACCTCAGGTTAAAAATTCTATTATATACTTTTGCAAACACTTTACATTGCTCTTATTACGTTATTACATCCTCAAAAGTTGAGGCTTGGGATAGAGGCTATCTAATGACTTACTTTACAGTCTCTTGAAATTCATTATCTTACAAAATTTTGAAAAAGTAAAAACAGTGTCATTCAAGAAAAAAAAACCCAAAGATTCTCCTTTTATTCACTTAGCAATGAAAATCACGATTTAAGATTCTTCGAATATGGTTAAGCTTTCACTACGCTTTAGTGTTGGAAGAAACAATAATTTGATAATATATATTTATACAGAAACTAGAGGTATGTTAAACGAATATGATTAAAATTCATTTATCTAAGAGCAGTTATCGCCTGTTGAATAAGCTGCTTCATAAGATTTTTTTGAAGAGAACTAATCGTGTGTCAACTTAATTGTATTCCCTATAGAAGATCGGGAACGTAAAATTAGTCTTCTGATCTACTGAAATTCATACTACTTAGTTTAATTCATACATTACTTAAAATCCTTTGTTTCGTGAAAATTCCTATCTTAGTGGGATAGATTTCGCCCGCTGAGAGAGAAAATAAAAGGTTTGGAATATACTGAAATAGCTCTGTTACGAAATTGATCTTACCTCTAGATCAAAAGGTTGAAGAATATCCTTTTCGTTATAATTGTTAGATGTTTTGTCCAAATACCACACGTGACATTTGCCGAGGTCCAATTTCTTCTTTTGGAAAAGAGGATTGACAGTCAGTGTGTGACGAATTGCGTTCTAAAAGGAAAATACATTGAGTTGAATGAAAGAAATATGAAATCACTTGTAACAGAAATATCGATAATGATATAACTCAGGTTGTATACACCTGATGGTATGAATAATAGAGCTAAACCGAGAGTACATTTTTATGGTTGAAATATGTGTGTACACACCAAAACTAATATTGGCTCTTGGGATTCATAACACATATAATGTAAATATTTCTTTCATTAAGAAAATGCAGATTTCATTCTCTTTGAAAATGCTAAAATGTCTTCTACAGCTGACTTGAGTTCTGTTTTCTTGAATAAATGTACTTTTATATTCCATTGTTTATATAGCCATCTATTTCACCTTTATATATCTGTATTTACCATATTATCGGCTTAATAAAGAATATTTAATTAATTGTATTCTAAAAATTTGATTGTGTTAAAGCGATCAACAAAAGAATGATTTTTAACTTATCTGTAAATTCAGGAACATATTTGGAATTAAAATGAAAGAGATAAAATATAAAACATACTGTTTATAGAAGAAAAAAAAAGAAATTACCTTGTAATGTATATATATATATATATATATATATATATATATATGTATATATATATATATATATATATATATATATATATATATATATATATATATATACGTTAGACAAGACATAATGAGATATTAACGTAGGAATATTAGTTAACATTAAAACAGGCCTCAAGTTTAGTTTATATTTTTTACCATTTAGAATGAACATCTTTAAAATTTAATTAGCAACATTATTAGGAAAAATATTATTTGCTTTCCCCCTTGATTTAAGACAATTTGTATTATTATTCCCTTAGAACATTGACTTGCTACTAAGGTTTTGAATGTTCCTTCAAGCCTCTGGAAAAAACGTCCAGCTGGAAGATTTCTACAAATCAATTGAATAAAATCCACATGAATTCAGGTATGACAAGTTATATATGATCACATGAACTCAACATATATCCTCTATACATATTTGATACTTTCTTTGAGTCATACGACTATTGTTTATAACATTTGTAATTCAATATGATCTATTGTTAATGTTGACTCTTGTAAGGTGAAAATGTATGATATTGGTGCAATCAAAATACATAATGTGTTGAATTCCAACAGGACCACAAAGGCAGTGAAAAGTAAAAAATGCTTTTCCATTTTGATTCGATTTAAAAGTCCATGGTTGGGGAAGAAATATGATATGTATTTGTTAATGACTTGCAGATTAATGTTAATTAATTGTTGGTTGGTCCCTCTCTCCACATCAGTGACATACCGATGTGAGAACTTTGGCTAGAGAAATCTAATGTTTACCAAACCATCTACACTACAGGTCTTAAACGGAATTAGGACTCAAGCAATCGGTTCGATTGAAATATCGTCAACTAATGCATTACAGTTAATATTATATTGTAAAATTTAATATTAACTGTAATGTTTTTTTCTAAGATGCACAAAAAAGCGTATTATATATAAAAACTCTAGCTTTTATATACTCTTAGAGTCATTTAAAACTATTATGCTGATTGGAAGAAAGGTTGAAGAAAAAAACTTTTAAGAAAATCCCCACAATGCATGAAAACAATGTGTAATTGCTTGAAACCATGATTATGCAAAATGTAATTGTCTCTCTATGAATCCCTATTTAGTTCAATAATAATTACTATTTTTTCAAAAATTCATTTATTTTGAAAATTGTAATGCACGATAAGGTTGCACTTGAGAATAGCTTAAAATACAATTTACAACTAAACCAATCAAAATATTCTCAATTTAAAATATTTCAAGAGTTATAAATCACGTTTATAAATTACTAAGTCACGTAATATAGTTAGCAACAAATAATATTGTTTTGAAAGGTAATACACATATTATTTCTCTCATGCGGCTTAACTATACTGAAAACTGTAAGGATCAAATTAAATCACTCGACGACTCACATAATAAAAAGATTTTCAATTCTTTTTATATGAATAAAAATAATAGAAAATATTTTTATTATATCAGTGGCCTTTAATTACAACTTACAACTCTTATTTGTCCTGCGATATAAAAATGGACTCAATTTATATTCGCCTTGTATTTATTGTATTTACTAAATCGGCGTCGATTGGAATGAAATAAAACATTTACTATAATTGTATAAGATTATACAAAATCCATATTTCCAAAAAATATGGTAGATTTTCTTTATCGATGGCATTACTTGGCTTGCCCGCTGTCCAAGTATGACTTAGTAGATTTTTTCTCAGTGAAATCATGTTACATATCATACTTACAATATTTCTGAATTGAACGTATATTAAATTCAAAGGCGTATTACTGTTATTACTTTATAAGTAACATCTTAAATGTTGGAAACACTGGGTATGAATCTGAATACTATTTGACAAGAAAGCAAAAATCTTTGGCGTGTCCTAAAGGTAATAAATTTTTCCGTCCTTCTTTAAGTATTGTAAGAAAGCGCGTCCAGTAAGAAAAGTCGGCCGAGTTTTAATTTCTTCAGGGTTTTATCTGAATCTGCCTGTACTACGATAGATTATGACTGGTCATAATCGTAAACTCGTGGCCGGCGTTGTTTCCGTTGAATCGCTGGTTTGAGTCATGATTCCTCTTAAAGGCCAGGAATGTAAGGGGTGTGGTGCATTTTAAACCTGTTGGGACTCTATGTCCTCTCCTTGATATTGTGTAGAAATATGTTCTAAATCGGGTTTTGTCCTATTCATTTGACCGAGGCTCAATATTACGAGATCCGTCACCAATTGCCCTCGTATTGCTTCCAGTTGTGTCGTTAATAAAATAAGCCGAATCAGAGTAACAGATAGAACCATCTTACCTGGATATTGTATAAGCTACACAGAAATACTATATAGCATTTATGAACACTCATAATTTTTTTAATCATCGAATAGATTTAGTAGACATCTATCTTCATCTTTTATTGGGTAATATCTAAATAAATCTAATAATTTAAGGGCAACCTGTATTGTTGAAGTTTAAATTTCTTCTATATTTGTGTTCTGAATAGTATAAATGGATCATTTTTTAAAAAATTTGCATGCATAAAAATCATAAGTAATAAAAAGGAAAATAATTTCTTACCTTCCAGGTAATATCTGAAGGTTTGAAATCTGGAAATGTGTCACTGTAAAATATAACTTTATTTGCAACATGGAGACTTACTTCTGAGAATGTAAATTAAATTTATAGTAAAGTTAAGCGAAAATATTGTTAGTTCATGCATACTTACCTAATCCATTTATAAATAGTTTTGACAGAGACCTCTCCAATTTCATTTAAGCATCGAAGTATTATTTCAGCATAAGTATAAGGTGTATACTTTATTGATTTGAGGCTTTGTGTGATATTTTGCTTTGACTTCTGTAGAATCTTCCCTTAAAGAAACAGATACAAATTAGTTTAATTGCCATTGCCTCTCGTCTAGTTTGCTAGCAAGTGTAATCACTTTAACTACAATTAGTGACCTTTGAAAATACGAAAGAAGTTTTGAAAAATTCGGCAAAAAATTAAAATAAAAAAATGGTTTTCTAAATTAGCAAATTTTATCACCTGAACGAAAAAATGGCGAAAACCCTTCTTAATAAGGAGACTATTTTTTTTTATGATGAAAAGGAGGTCGAAAAAATTTAAGAAATAAATACAATGTAAATAAATCAAACATTTTATTAATCCAAACAAAAAATACACTAAATATGCTTAAAGTCCTTTTAATTATTTAATTAAACGAGTATTTTTCCATTCCAGTGTATATATTCTTTTCCAACTATATATTGGAAGTTTCGGCGAAAGAAATATCTTTCATACTGAATTTTACGGTAAGTACTGCAGCTAGAGTATCAATATTCAATCTTGATTTCTCACTTGTCCAAAAATAACTACCAATGGGAAAAAATCTTTCAACTGCAGTATTAGTTCCAGGGCAGCACAACGTAAATTCAATAAGAATAATTCAATTTTCATATGGAATCTGTTGATTTTTGAAATGGTTAAATATTTCCACCCATGTTTTATCGATTTCAACCCATTGTTCCCATTGATCTAATTTATCAGAATTGAAATATACATTCAGACTTCTAATTTCTTCAAACGGAAAATTGTCATCGATTTCAATATTAGGCATTTCTTTCGATAAAAACTCAACACAATTTTCAATTATCTGCCCAATTTACTTGCGATAGAGTCAAAAAACGCAATTGAAAACTGTTATTTGCTGTGATATTTGTTTCAGATTATTCTTCGACATATTGGAAGCATGTTTGGTAAGTATTTTGCACTTCTTTGATGCAGAATGCTCGACGAATCAAAGTGCACGAAATAGTTGAGGCTAGTATCATATCGCAAGGTACAGTGTTTTCAATTTTGCACGAAAAATTAGGTGTGTAAAAAATCTTGGCAAAACAGGTCTCAGAGGAAAATAAACGCAATCGTGTGGTCGACTCTGAGAATATTTTGGCACTTTTTTCTTTACAATCTTGACAAGTTTCTGCTTCAATACATAATTCTGAAAGAAGCGTGGATACATGTTTGACTGATCCCTCCAGAGACAAGGCATAAGTCAAAACAATGGAGTTTAAAGGCGAACGGGCTCCGAAGAAAGTAAAGACGGAGAAATCAACCGGCAAGGTGATGTCCGCTGTGTTTTGGGATGCAAGCGGAATCATCTACACCGATTACTTGGAAAAAGGGAAAGCAATAACTGGAGAATATTATTTGTCGTCAATGCACCGGTTGAGTGAAGAAATGAAGAAAAAACGTCCTCATTTGAAAAAGAAAAAGATCCTCTTCCATCACGACAATGCAAGGGTATAACACTTGCGCAGTTTTGATGGCCAAAATCATGGAATTAAAGTTCGAATTATTACAACATCCACCATATTAACCTGATCTGCCCCAGTAACTTTTTATTTACCAAACTTTAAAAATGTCTCGGTGAACAATGGTTCACATCGAAAGAAGAGGTCATGGTCGAAACAGATGCTTATTTTGAGGACCTTCTGAAATCTTACTTCTTACCGCCTTACTCACCGTTACCTGGACAGGTAGTCAAAAGAAATGCATCTGGGGTGTTCCATAAAGTACATTTCACCATCGCAAGTTCATTCTCTAACTCAAGTTAGGATGTTAGGGCTGAAAGCTGAGACACCGTATGTTCAAGCCACTTTACCAATAAATCCAGATTAAATCGTTAAAAAAATTATTTAATACAGTACTTACAGAAATGAATGAAAAAATGATGCAAAACTTATAGTTAAGTTTTATTCAACACTTTTAACCGTTATTAATATAACAAGTCCTGTAAGAAATATTTGCTTAGGCTCTTATCAATCATAAAATATATGCAAATTCTCATTAAAATCTTCACGCTGGCATATAATATATGTCTTAGCAAAAAAAAAAAAAAAAAAATATCAGGCAAAAGTATATTTAAGGAAATCATGTGTGAATTATATTACTACATTCGTTATTACATTTTTTTTGTAGTGGTTATCCAATTATTAACCACTTAATTTAATTATTTTGATTTAATTACATTACAAAATTTATTTTTTATGTGTAAGACTTAGGATTCTATAAATTCTCGCTGTGAAAAGGGTTGAAATCGCTTTTTAAAAAAAAACAGAAATAGAAGTTTTCCTTAAATATACTATTGCCTGATATCTTTTGTTAAAATACATATTATATGCTAGCGTTAAGATTTTAAAGAGAATTAAATTTTATTTTATGATTGATAAGAGCAGTAGCAACTATTTCTTATAGAACTGTTATATTAATAACGGTTAAAAGTATTGAATAAAATTTAACTATAAGTTTTGTATCACTTTTTCCTTCATTTCTGCAAGTACAATATTAAATAATTTTCTTAACGATTTAATCTAGATTTATTGGTAAAGTGACTTGACCATACGGTGTCTCAGCTTTCAGCCCGGTCAAAATTTTTTGACTTGAACTTGAGTCAGAGGATGAACCTGCGATGGTAAAGTACACTTTAGGAAAACCCCTGCATGCATTTCCTTTGACTGCCGGTCCAGTTAACGGTGAATAAGGGGGTTAGATGGCTTAAAAGAAGACGAAGAAACGCTTGGGAAAGTGCTTAGAGCTAAAAAGAGATCATGTTGAAATATCAAAACAAATTCGCGCAAAATAAATCCGTTTTTCTATATTTTTCTGAGGATTCAGGGAATGACCCTCGTAGTTATTTTAATTTTTAAACAGCCATTATCAGAAATTAGCGACCAAAGACGACAAATGAAGAATAAAATAGAGGAACTATTCAAGAAGTTATGTTATATAATTCAGTTCATGACTGATAAGCATACATCAGAATCTGATTAAAAGATGTATGCAAATAATAAATAAATAAATATAGTATATGCAAATAAGTATACATACAGTTATTTTCTGATCGAGTTTTCCCCCTTTTTCTTTTCTTCCTCCGCCCTTTTATTTTATTTATTTGTCTTTTCATTTTAAAAACAAGCATAAATTTCGTGTGATACTTGTTAATAAAAATGCTTATCGTTTCCGTTTCTTTAAAATATTTTGTTACTTTTGTGGCCGTGGTAGCTTAGTGATCAAAGTCACGAACTAACGACCGGCGTAGTTTCCGTCGAGTCGCGTGTTCTAGCCCTGATACCACTAATGACCACCGAATAATGAGGCTGATGCACGTATAATCTGTAGAAGTCCCAAGTCCTCTCGTTGGCGTGATGTTGAAGTTTGGAGATGGAGGTACCAGCACAGGTATCGTTCGCGTCACTTGACTGAAGATCAAATTTACGAGGTCTGTTGGTCTATGACCCTCGAGCTTAAGAGAGATATTAATAAACAATCATTCAATTTAAAATTACTTTTTAGACTTTAACATTCAAAACCATTCTATTTCCTACCAAATAAGTATTAGATCATAATCAGAGCAAAAAAGGAACGCTTCTTTTCTGTTGCACATTTATAATAATTTCTTCATATAAACATTGCTATTTTATTTAATCCCCAAAATTTTCATTAAAAATTAAGAAAAATTTCAAAACTTTCACTAAAAAAATGCTTTAAAAATGCAGCAATTTTTTGAAAGAGCCTGAAATGAATATTATTTACTTTAAGCAATTTTTTAGCGAAAATTTTCCATTATTTTTGCTTAATTTAGAACGACTGAAAAAAAAAAAAAAAATTTTAAAACTCACCCAGAAATGATAGATAAAATATCCACAAATTGGATGAAAATAATGTTGTTTTTTAGTTAAAATAATGAATAAACTATTAAAAAATTGTGTAATTAATTGCATTTATTTAAAAAACAAATCTAAAAATGCATTCGTATTTCCGAAAACTTTTCCATGTATTTATTCCTTTTTACCTGTTCTTTCCGTTAATATTTATTCAAATATTTGAGTAAAAAAAATTAAACTTATACCGTAATAAAACAGCTTTCGAAATTTCTATTCACTTAAAAATATTTTGGGTAAATTTGCTTAAAGGAAAAATCAAAATGTCATTCTATCTCTGCTCTCATCTATTGAGCTTTCGTTTCCTTATAATAACAAGTGAAATAATACATAGTTGTTACATTTCAAACTAAGAAAATCTGTCTTTCTTAATAAAAATAATTTATTTTTTTTCATTTAAATATCTTTTTGAATGGCGTCATTTAGTATCGGTATTAACCGATACTAAATGACCGGTGTTCCTTTTATTTTCATTGAATAAAAAAATGAAATTAATTGAATTTTACGTAGAATCATTTTACAACATCAGCAAACGAGAACCACAACAAAAAGAATCGTTAGTATACTAACAAATATTTACTATATAGCCGTATATTTAAAAATTACTATTATAAAATAACAACTGAAGTGTTCGAAAATGCTCAATTTTGTTCCACCGCTACTACATAATGTCTTCATTTTCTTACTCATGTCTCCAATAATTTTTTTCACACATTTAATAACATAATAAAGAGTTTAAAAAACCATATGTAATGTTTAAAGAATGTATGTAATGTGCAATGAAGGAATGTACGAGAGAACAATGTGTAATTCTGTAAAAGGATTCTCCCTGCTCAACAGATTACTACATTTTATGCTAACAAATTAACACCAATAACAAACTCGTTTCTTAAGCATGGGTTTTCTTTCAAACTGCACACTTTGCGTAATATAATTTTTTTTTATACCTTAAAAGTTTACGAGGGGTTAGTTTAATTTGCTGGTTTCAATATTCAACTGTTTCACGTTTTAAGCAATTGGAATTATGAGTAAAATTTAATTATTTAAATAATAAGTTTTAATCAATTAATTTTTATTAAATATAGTTAAATTATCGTATTGTCGTTCAAGACAAACATGTATAGAAAATTTCAACTCAATTGAGAGTTTTAAAATGTGATAAAAAAAGCCCTTAAAGTTTTGACCTAGACATAGTTACAATATGAATAGAAGAAAGCCCATTTAAACTGAGATAAACGCATCAAAAGATGTGCAATATGAATTATTTTTCCCAGATGTGTGACCGTTAAGCCGTCGACCAATTTGACAGAGATCGGATAAGAAATTTCCTATTGAATATATTTAAATTCAATACTATTGTTTAAAAAAATACTTACTTTTTTGCTCAGATGACGATTCTTTAAAATTCGTAAACCTTTCTCTATCACTGACGAATGATTCACTAACATCTTGATTGTATTCGAGCTCATTGTCATTTCCTTCAATATCGTAAAGAAAAACAGTTTTCAAATCGAAATCGATGAGCCATTTGAAATCATTCGACAGCTCTTTGTCAGGCTCAGATAGCATGGATAGGCTTTCAGATGTTTTACAGTTTTCGAGTGCTTGCGATAAATGCGAAGACGATTCTACCGCCTGACCAGCATGCTGGATGATGGTAGCAGTTGTTTTGGAGGAGGTATTGTGCAGGTGCTCTCGTAAGTTAATTACTGTGGGTTTGCGTCGGCGTTCCATTGAGTCTCCTACCAAGAACTGACTTTCTTCGTGTTATAGTTTTATTGCCTGAAATTCATTGGAAATCAGAAAAGAAGTAACATTCTTTTGAAACTTTATAACTTTTCAATTATTAGTTTTATTTTAACGAGGAAAAAAACGTAAATACAGAATGAATTTGTCTTTAAAACGAATTATTAAATGTTCAATGACAGTTTTTAAAAATTTTCTCATTTATACCATTTTCTTATCGTACGGTAATTTAGCTCTGAAATTTGTAATTTGCATAACATTTCTCAAAAAGTAACTTTGCTTAGTAATAAAAGTTGTTAATGAAAACAAAAGTAATTTTCTTCTTACACATATATTTTATGTCCCTTTTTTATCTTCCTAAATTAAAATTCATAAAAATGTTTTGATTGTAAAAATGTACTTTTAATCTAGAAAAATGATTTTTATAGAATCTGGTTCACTTGATCATGTAAAATATTTCTAGATATATTAAATTGAGCCTATCAACCAAAAGATATATATACAATATATGTATATACATATATAACATCATCCCATAACATATATGATATATAACTATATATCTTTACTTAACATATATAACATATATAAGCTCTTATACTCTTCTCTCTCATATATAATAATGTATTATCTTTAAAGTGTAGTGTGATGAATTCGATTTATCACCTACTTTTAATTCTATCTTTTAACGCCATAGTTCAAATTCTCACGAAACTACTTCTTCTTAGCCTCTCGATCTCGGTATTTATTCCCCAGTACCATCACGAAATCCAAAATATTTTGCAATTAATTAAGATGATTATATTTATTGGTGAGATGCATTTAGTATGTATAAATATAATTTTAAAAGCTGTCCGTTACAACATAATGCTGGTGCTAAAGTATGCAGCAATCAAAGACTCGAACAGTCAGTCTCTGGAACCATAGGTTTCTGGATCAAATATATTACGCTTGGTGCAGACAGTCCGGTTGCTGTGATTTCCTATGATCCAGCGTCAATTCTCCCCGCGTATATTATCACTTTTACCACTCTCTTCAATAGGTTTGTACGGGCATTATTTTGTATCGCCCATTCATGCAAGACGGTGGCGTCTTTAATAATGAACTCAATTTATGTTATTGTTTCTAAAAGAATATATAGAAGAAAATTTTGACGATAGTTGTGTCAATGATGAGATATTACAGTGATAGTTAGGTTATGATACGAACGATTCTTGGTGGGAATGTTTTGGTACTTATATCAATAAGTTAAAAATATTTCAGATGTCCTCTTCGAAGTACCCACAGGCTGACACTGGGTGAACCAAGCCAGGTAAGCCTTAATGACCTTGCCTGGCATAGAGAATTTTAGGTATCTGATACTACCCCACTCCTCCCCTCCTATGATGCATAGAAATTACGCATTAATTTAAATGTCATCGATTCCTGAGAATCTCAATATATCATTCTTCTGTATTCTTTTGTCTTTTTAAAAATTAAAATAAATAATTTAAATTCTTCATTTAAAAAATCAATTTGAGGACTTAACAACAATTGAAGCAAATGAATTGAACATTTACGACAAACATTTCACGCATTATGGTTGAACATCTAATGAAAAGAAGTATTATATCTATGGATAAAATTAAAAATCTGTTAAGTCTATTATTTAAATAATATTGACTATAGATTTAATAAATTTCAGCAACATGAGAATTTCAAGGACGCTTTTCTCTTCTTCTTTTTTTTTTTTTTTTTTTTTTTTTTTTTTTTTTTTGAAAAATTTTTTATAAGAGTTGTGGGGGATATTTTTTGTTACCACTTATTCTTACTCCTTATGGAGGAAACTACTTTTTAATCAAATGTTTAAGCATGTGTTTCGTGTATATCTCAAGAACCTCATAAGCTCCAGGAAACAAAGAAGAAGGGATTATCTCAAGTTTGGATATTTCTTCGTTTATTAACAAGGTAGAGAGGTTTACGTCTGACCTCCAAAACACATGATATTTACACTTTAATAAATTTAAGTAAATTATATTCTAGGAAAAGCGGAAAATAGGGCTCGAAGAGAAAAAACAGCGGTAAAAGTTTATTTATAGTAGAAGGAGAAAATTTTCATTGCTTCAATTTTTTTAAAAATTGAAAAATATTCCTAAACATAACTGAAGTTTGTTAAATTCACAACTGAAAAATTTAAGGACACAAACTTTACAAAGAGCTCTGTTCGTTTCGAAAAGTGGAAACTAGGGTTCAAAGAGAAAAATAGAAAGAGTATCAGAAAGAGACAGAAAGAATATCGTTGTAGATAGGAAAAAAATTTGATTATTTAAAATTTTAAACAGACGGGGAAATGTTCCTTAACATAACATGTTTATATATTCAAGAAATTAAGAAATTAAAGATATATTAATACCTAAAATAATTTCCTTCGTTTCCTAATTACAATAATATGTTATAAGTATGCCATTTATTATTTTAATGCCATTTTATTTCATTTGGAATGAAGCATGAGTTGGATATAGTCCACTATTTTGTACTCGTTCAAACAAACGGAAAAGCCTATTATTCTAAACATAAAGCCTGTATGTTTTTGAAGGATGTGCTTGGTCGATTTTGATAGAATACAAACTATTTCTTATTAAAAAGATACACTTCAAATCATTGATCCATTTACAATGTTTAGACAGACGAGATTAGTTACACGTTTATATAACTGCACAATATTTTCGTCATAGTATTGTGCACTGTTAGCGTTCAAGTGATTCATGTGAAATGGTTTTTGACGTAATTATGGTCGCTTGACAAGAACTAACAGACTTTGAATGCAGAATGCTAACTGGAGCTACAGTCGTGGGTCATTCTATTTCGAAAATTATTAGAGAGTTCAACATTCCTCGATCCACAATGTTGAAAGTGTGCCGAGAATATATAATTTCATTCATTACCTCCCACAATTTACAAAGCGTCTACTTAGTGTCTGAAACCAGTGACGTCTGCTTAGAGTAGTCAATGTTATCAGATAAGCAACACTGCATCAAATAACAGTAAAAATCAATGTGGGACTTACGATACGCGTGCCCTTGAGGACAGTGAAATAGGGTGTTGAAAGGATATGGCAACAGAAAATCGACTCGAATATAATACGCTATTGGCTACAGAGCATCGACTTGACTTGTAAACATATCGGACCCTAGATTACTGGAAAAACGTTGAGCGATCTGATGAGTCACGTTTCCGATTGATAAGATGGCTCAAAACCATTTATGCCATACCCAAGTTGTTAGCAAAGAAGCACTGTGTGTAAATAAAAAATAGAAAATAGGCTTAAAATAATTTAGCGGAAGCTATTTTGAATTAATCTCATATAATTATTCAAATGATCTAAATAAGATCGCCAGATGAATAAAAGAACTCTAAATTCAAATGATCTAAATAAGATCACCAGATGAATAAAAGAACTCTAAATAAAAATAACGACTTTTTAACGTTTAAGTCTTTTATCAACAGTAGAACAACATTTTTAAAAATTGACTCAACCAAAAAAGAAAAAGTAACAATGTTGCCATACACACACACTAAAATAAAAACTTAAACAAAAAACCAAACGATATGAAAATCTTTTGCGATACGATACACTGTGCAAGCTGAAAGTGACTCCATAACGGCTTGGGCAGTTTTCACATGGCATGGACTGGATCTTCTGGCCAAACTGAACCAATCATTGACTGGAAATTGTTTTGTTCAATGGCTTAGAGATCTTTGGCAGCCTTTGAAATACTTCATATACCCAAATAACAATAGAATTTTTTAGAATGACAAAGGGCCATGTCACCTGGACAAAGTCATTCGCGATTGGCTTGAAGAACATTCTTGAAAATTTCAGCAAGCAATTCGACCACCTACATTCCCGACAAGAATCCCAACGAACATATAAGGGACTTGATCAAAAAGACTTTCTTGGACAAAAACTTGCACCGGTAACATTTTCGGAATTACAGACGATAGTGGAGGCTACATTGTTGAATATTTCTTCAGGGGACCTTCTGACAACTTGTTGAGTCAATACCACATCGATTTGCTGCATTTCGTTAGGCAAAAGGAGACCCATCACGATATTAAACAGTATCGCGAGACTTTTTGCTCTTCAATGTATTTATAATTGGGAACATTATAAAATATATATATATATATAAGGAGTTTCTTCTGTTCTCTTACGTCATTGACTTTTCTAAATTAAAATCATAGAATATGACACACTAAAAATAATGAAAATAATCTTAAATCAAATTCTGCGTGTAAAAATTAATCATTGGTATCTAACATTTCTCATGATCTAATATTGAAAAAACAGATTTTTGCTTTTAGTACTTGAATTCTAAATAAAATTTTAAAAAAAAATGAGAGATATGTTTGAAATGTCATATATGACCTGCTTTGCAATAAATCATAGCCTTAGTTCATATCTGATATTTATCATTAATTGAGAATTAATATCTTGTCAATTAAGTAATAGAGGGGAGTATTGTTGTCTAGATGTTAATGCATAACTTGGCCTTAATCCGATTCTGCCGTGACTGTAATTCGTGTTAACAATTTGTTCTTCGAAAATCACCATTCAAAGGTTTTGTAAATGAATTTGTATAACATTATTTTCCTTTTAAAGAAGTATTAAGATAGCTAGGTTCTTCAGAAAGAATCATATTAAAGGTAAGGGAAAAAATTGAAACGAAAATTTATAAATATATATGTTCATTTCAATCTATATATATATATATATATATATATATATATATATATATATATATATATATATATATATATAAATTTTTATTTCAATTTTCAGAGTGTGTATAACAGCGTAATATTAATAATTAACAGATGAAATTTATAATTAAGTACATTACAATTGATAAATGTTAGCGGATGTACAGACTGATTTTTTTTATTTTATGGAAGATATTTATTTTTAATACAAATTGCAAATTCTTTTTTAATCAATAGATTCATTATAAATATTTTTTCCCTTCAAACATGTCAAAATTCTTTTTTCATTTAAGGAGAAAAAAATATATATATTATGTGATTTATAGGAAGGAATATTTGATAATGTTTTTTAACCAATGAAACTAGTTACTTTAGTTCTAAAGTCCAGAAATCATTCCACGCTGTTATTTTTTAACTAATACATTGTTTTGAAAATTTTGTTATTAGTATGTAAATTTAATATACAACTTTAAAAATATTGCTTTAAATATTGTAGTATTTTAATTCACATATAAAAATATATTTATTAATTGAATCTATAGCCATTCTTCTATGCATTAATTCAATAAATCATTAATTCTGATGAAATTGTAAAAACGTTAAAAAATGGCAAAAAACAGTGCACTACGATGAAATGATGCATGATAGTAAATAAAAATAAAACGAAATAAAATAAAATGAATGAATAATTTTAATTTAATAAATAATTTAAGTAAAATAAGAGTTCAGACTTTTAATTGAATTAAATTAAATATTTTACCTGGTGTAAATCACTCACTATTTATAAATATAGAAATATCAGGGTTCTAAATTAGAAAGCAATATTTATGTATATACTTTTATAATTATTTTAAGAATTCTCTTATAATTTAAAATCAAATAAATTCTCTTTGTCGATAAGATTATAATTACAAATTAAATATTTAGCGCGTGCTTAAAAATATGAATTATTCAATGCGCTCGTGCTATTTTTAGGCGGTGAATTATGATTTTTTAACTCAATTTTAAAATATTTTTTGAATCTGAAATATTCCATTAATATTATTTGGTATACTAAAATAAAATACATGAAATATACAATGATAAGTTATGCATAAAAAATTTGTAAATCACTTTAATAATATGATTTTTTTAATATTTTTCTGACGAAGTAAGAGTTGTTCATAGAATTTTACAAAAATAATAATTCTTATAATATGTTTGAGAAATGCACACAATAAATAAACACGTGGAATTAAAATAAAATAACAGGCCGGTCTACACAGAAAGCCATACAAATCTTCTAGGGAGATAAAAATAGCATTTTCCTCCATTTTGAAATTATCGTTCAGTTTATTTTGAATTTGAAATAGTAAAAACGATAATTCCATTGTTATATATTTATAGGAACTTGATTACTAGTTACATAATTTTGAATTTTTATTTAAGAAATTTATAAAATCATTTACAAATTTTACTGCAATTTATTATTGTTTCATAGAAAACAGGTCTGACTGTTAAGATTTTTCTCTTCCTCGCATTATTTTATTTTTATAATATTATTCTTTTATGTATGTGCGTGTGCGCTATCCGAACAATTCTTTTCTTGTCAAAGTTATTCGTAAGATAATGTTTTTTTTTCTTTTTTTTTTAAATCTTTACACAAATTATTATTACTAAAAAATTTCCCCTTTTATTTATTATATTCTTAATTTACTATAAGAATTTACATTTTTCCTTTCATCGTTATGTATAAACATACTGAGTATGAAATCGAAAACCCCAATGTTATTTTTTAGCAATCAAGATGTTACAAATAATATCTGCGTTATTCAAAACGAAAAAAAAATTCAAAATATTATTGCTGATATAATGCAGTTATCTATATAAATTATATAATTGTATATTATAATGCTTTTTGAATGCTTATAAGTTAGCTAGCTATACAAACGTAATATTATTGACAAACGAAGTTTCTCTTTCTTTTTCTTACTGGTTGTTAAACTAACACTAAAAACAGAAGCTTTATTGTTTGATTTGATTAAAATTTATTCTATACGTATGAATAGTAGCTTGCTGAAAAACTTTAACGCAATTAAATTTTAAATGAATTAATAAATTATTAAAATGCGTCTTGCTTTCATCCATTAATAGGACTTCTCCCACGTATGGAACGGAAGAGCTTGAGGTTGGGATTCAATCCCTTGATTTCTTCAAGATAAACGGCAACAATAACTATAAAATTATAAGGTATCCGACTACGTTCGGAACAATAATTTTGAAAAACCGTATAAATGAATAATTTTTTCAAATATTTAGTATCAACTGAATTAGAATGTACGTAAAAAAACATTTAAATAGTTTTATTACAATGAAAAAATTCTAAAATGCAAATTTTTAGCATAAAATAAGGAAAAAATAGCACATTTTCAAAAGATACTCCTTTCATGAAAAATCCTTCTATAACATTGTTATTCAGCATATGTATTGATATGATACCTGTTAAGAACCTGGATTAGGATTTTCTTATAATTCACATTATTTGAAGAGTTATTAAGGCTCCCGTCTAGCCGCCATTTTGATTTCGTGGACGTAATGTTAATCCTATGGAATTTTGACTTTAATTCTCACATCTTTATTATTTGAGCTATTTGAATGCAATAAAGTGCATCTGAAAGAGCAAAAAATAATCAATGCTTCTGTGGAATTACTTTTTTCCTAAGATTTTTCAAAATATTTTTATTCTTATTTTAATGATTCGTTTTTGAGTTTTCCGGTCTTTAAAGAATATTTTCAAATATTTTTAAAAATCGGAGGGAAAAAGTAATTCCACAGAAGCATTCATTATTTTTTGCTCTTTCAGATGCACTTTATTGCATTCAAATAGATCAAATAGTAAAGATGAGAGAATTTAAGTCGAAATTCCATAGGATTAACATTAAGCTGATGAAATCAAAATGGCGGGTAGACGGGAGCCTTAAGAGTCGAAATAACAGCACGTGTTTTTTTAAGAAAAATCATCCATTCTTATGCATTAAAATGTGAATAAATACACTTATAAACAATACATTACAAAAATCCTAGTACAGGTTCTTAAGAATAACATGAAAAACATTTCTACCAAATTTTATCAATAAATAGAAAAAAACATTTGAGTTATCACCTTTCAAAAATTGTAAAAATACTGAAAAATGCATTCTTCAGAAATTGGATTTAAAGTTAAAACTTGTTCAGAAAATAAAGATATACATACCAAATCAATCTAAAACCCCCCACTTTTATAAGTTACACCTTCTTCATTCTCTTTTCTTTTAAAATTTGATTTTCTTGCAGTGCGAATTTTTTTTCTTGCCATTTTTGCTGATGGGAATGAATGTCGTTTAGAGTCAGCAATGCGAATAATGTCCAAGTTTTTAAAGGCATCAACCGTATACTGCCCCGGAAACACATCTAACGCATGAAATATCTTCAACACTCCCTTAAAACCATCATTAAAATGTATTACGGATAAATAAGCTCCCAAAGTAAATGTTTCATGGTCAACAAATACATCTTTCGGGATTATTTTCCATAAGCAACCATTAAAACATTCATTTGAGTTCTGTGTTTTGCCATGAAGGCATTTTTTTAATATACTTTGTTCACATAAATCAAAATAAGTGGATTTGATGGAATTAACAATGGTTTTAGGCAGGCTTTTGCTTTTTTCATTTATTTTTGCACCGCAAGCAATAGCACGTTGATATTTACACCAACTAAGTTGTCCTTTCGGACACTGGCCATGCATTGGCTGCTCTCCTCCTGAACAGCTGTGATAAAATGCTGCTATTACAGCACTTTGCATTCCCGGCAAATCACCAACATTGCTTCTAATTGCAATACCGTAGTAATTTTGCAATTTATTAATAAATTTATCTGTTAGTTTTCCTTTCCCACCTAATCCTTTCTGGTTTGATTTTAGTTTTCGAAGGCGGGTCCCGACTCTTTTCTGAATGTGCCCTATGCACTCATATTTGCAAACACTATTTTTTCCGTAAACGTCTTTCACTGCTGAGAAACCTTGAGAGTCCCCATCACCGTAAAAGGACGAATACTTCAACTGTCGCAAATGGCAAGACCGTTCAAATATACGATATGTACCAACGGATTCCATGCTGGATGATGACCCAGAATGATTTCTTGAGCAAATGTGGTCACGGGATACATTCAACCTTTTGTTTCGAGTACATATGCGACAATTCTTCGACATGATTTCAATGTCTACAACTTTACCTGTATCAATGGATAAAGCTGCTACACACCCATTCAATGACATGTGACCTCGACGTTGCCAAGTACCGTCACAAGATACACCACAGCTAGTCAAATCCTCCTCCTGATGATTGATGTCTTTTATTTCGGAAGCTGCAGTATTCATAGAATCCTGTGCAATAGGTATTGTAACTTTCAATAACTTTTTTTTCACAGTTCCTGAAAGCTGACTTGGATAAACATGGCATATCTAATGCAGCACTCAGCTTTTTCGAGGCATTATGGCCTTTTCCAATCAAACGCATACCTAAAACAAACTGCATATTGATTTCATTCATCTTATTTCCTTTCTTAGTTGATGAAAAACCATGAATAAAATTACAGTTTGTGCATTTCAGGAGCATATTGGAAAGAAAACCAAAACTGGACTCTTCCTTGAGTACTAAACTTTGTAATAAACACAAAGGGCAACTCAGCATTTCAATGACACTTGAAATGATTTCTAGGCTATAAATCCTATTACCAAGAGTATTCATATCTTTTTTGAAGCTATCCTTCATTATTGTTTCCACAGTTCCAATTTTTCGTTCGCTGCTCGTGCTGACTGTATCAGATGTCTGACAAACAGAATGACGATTACCATGAAATTTCCTTTTCTTGCTCTGACGTTTATTTTTCGCACTACCCATAGTTAAAATAAAGAATATTAATCTAAAAACTATTTTACAATTTAAACAGTTATTTCAAACAGAAACAAAATGACAATTAAAAACAGAACTCGGAAGTAATTCAAAAAACTTTGCTCAGCAAAATAGTAAACAAAGTGTATATTGCCAGATTTCTTGAAAATTATACAACTAAATGTGATGCCAGATTTCTCAAAATGAATCTTAATATATTTTAGAAGTTTTTTAAAAAAATATAAGTAGTAAATGTTCTTAAAAATATTAGAAATAAACGAATATTTTTGACAAGACATTAACTTCCGGTTTCGAAATCGTGACTTCCGGTGATTTTTTTGGAAAGTGTCTGATATTAAAATACTTAAAACTTGATTTCTATATACCGTAGCTACAAATGGAAGGTAGCTTCAGAAAGAGAAGATTTCAAATATTTTAATGGATAAATAAAAAAAAATTCGATATTTTCTCCAAAATTCGAGTTTTTAACGTAGTCGGATACCTTAAAATATTAAGCCGAAAAAAATTACAGTGTTTCTTGCTCGACATATTGTAGAATAGGATTTATATAATGTTGAATTTGATACAACTGAACATTATTGAAATCATTCCTACTTTTTTAATAAAACAGACAGTGCGTAAATTTTCTAGAAAAGTATTTCATTTTTATCGAAGAGAATGTTTTATCTTTATCGAAGAGAAATGTTATCGTCATCGTTGCTATTTGTTATTTAAATGCTGTTAATTCTATGGAATTGCGTATCGTTTGGTTTTTCTCCTAAAGTCTTAAAACTATCGCAAATATAGGTAGATAAACATTTCGACTTTTAATCTTCATGTCTGATATTGCTGTGAAGCATTGCTTTGACCTGTATTTTACCCATATTTAAATTCAGTAGTTTAAAGTTTTCGTAATAATTACTTTGTTCTTGAGAAAGAATTTAATTTTAATGGAATTTGAAATATTAAGAGAATTAGAATGAAATTCTAAGTACGAAAAAATTTAAGAAAGTAAGCAATGTCATTGATGAGTTTCTGTGAAGGGATCATTAGTGATAAGTTGAAATTATTTGGGAGTGTATGAAGGTTATCTCCCATTAGAGGAGATTTCTAACACAGTTTTTATCGGAATTTTAAGATTTTACTATCCACCACAAGACAGTTTAAAATGATTTTTTCACGATAATATAAAAAATAAGGAGGTTTGTAAAATAAAAGAAGTCATCGTTTGAGATGAAATCGTGTTAGCCTTAGTAATCAATACAACTAATGATTGAAGATGATATTATATGTATAATGTCATATTTCTTTATATGCAATTGATTCTTAAAATTAATGTGCCCTGCATTCACTTTACATCATTAAGGGGCATGAAAAGCAAC